>JAQBSW010003547.1:0-81524 GCA_029291075.1 Eudiplozoon nipponicum
TTGTTGCGGGGGCAATTCATTAGGCCGAATACGCATTAATAGCTCAATCGGAGAACTACACCGTGGAGCGCATGACAAGATGCAGAGATATCAGAAAAATGGTGGATCTAGAAGTCGGACTCAGATATGACTAATATGTAAAGAGTTAATATGTAAATTTGTTTTACAAAAAGGACGCGCTTTAACAAGCCAAATTGTACATAATGATGCATAAAAAATGACGTATGTCAAGAAAATGCTGGCTTCTCATTGATCCTAATAAAAGTTGGTTCTTAATTTAGCATGAAAGGTGAATATCTTAACCAAAGTGTAGGGAAATACGAATTATTGTCTACAAGAAAGGAAAATCGGAATCGGCACTGGGGCCTGACAGCCACAACTGCCTTAAATAGAAATTCTGTATTCTCTTCACTGATTTATTGCAACAAAGCTGTCAAAGTTTTATCTCTTAAAAGCCCGCATAATGACCTTCGAGCTATTTTTACATTAGAAAATTTTCATGCATGACTTCTGTTTATCATTTGTAAAACACTAAAAAATGACTTCCTTCTACTCAGCGTAATTATTATCGCAACCTAATGTAAGCTAGCTCAACTAAAATGGCATAACTGTCAATTTGGACCTCACTGATTTAGTTTTCTTAGTGCTTTTATTATTATTAGATGATGTATACTGGTTGGACGATGGCATTCATATTAAAATTGGGCAGTAAGAAGATTTTTTGAATTTTTATCTGTTGCATTTTATATACCAATTTTAACGATTCACCGTACTAAAGGATATACTCAGTTCCAGACTTGCACAATAGCCCTCTGAAAACCATACGATAAATTGAACAGGGGCAGTAAAATCTCACTAAATTGTCAGTAGGAATCGCTGAACAGTCGAAAACCTTGTGTAAACCGAACCCCGCCACGCCCTCATTGACAATACTCTGACACCATAACCTACATTTAAAAGAGACGCTTCACTGCCCATTAATATGAACAGCATTGACAGTTTAGTGTGGGAAGTTAGAGAACACTAGATATTCTGTCAGCTCCAATCCGCCACAGAAATATCCTTAGGGTAAAGGTTAAACTCAATTTTAACTACATTTAACGTAAACAGTTGAATTTTAGTACTCAGAAAACTAGCCAAGCACACAGGGATTGGCAGATGAAAAAGCGGTTATGAGTTGCGTATGGAAATAAACTAGCTGTATTCTAATTTATTTTTAATTTTAAGTTTAAATATGTAGAAGTTGGAAGACAAATCTGAGATGGGTACTGAACACGACCAGAGTGTGCTCTTGCATGCCACGATAAAATACAAGAAACTAGCCAAAGGATGTATACTGAGCGATTGGTTGACTAGCCGTTGTTCATGGGATGAGAATATAAAGCAAGTATACGTAGAATTTAGACATTTTGTTGCATGCAAAGTTACTAATTATAAAAGTAGGGATGGCTTTTGTACAAGATCGATGGTTTCCGTGTCCGAATTTGCTTTCGAAATATATCAATACTATTTCCTTTAATCTACTTCAATCGACTAATAATAGAATTAAATTGGAGGCATAAAATAAGAAATCTTAAAATTGATGGAAATAAGAAATCTTATTAAAATAGACAACATATCTAAAATGTAATTTGCAGATTTTGAAAATTAACCAATCCTTCTTTGTTGTCTTGCCACAAGGGTAAATTGTTTCAATTCTAAGTCGAAGAGCGTGAAAACGGAAAGCAAAAGGGGATTGTGAGATTATGACAATAATAGTCTCTAGACATAGACGAAATGTAGAATCGACATCTTTCTGATTCGACGTAAAAATGTTTTTATTCCAGTCTTCTACATTTAGCCGCATACGATAATTATAAGGTCAGAGTGATATAAATAATACCTGAGTAATCTAAAGATATTCGGATCGGTATTCAATGAATTAATCGCCTTCAACATTGCATCAAAAGTAATAGAGTCGAAAACTTTTTTGACATCGATAAAGTCTATTAATGAATCTACTATTTTCTCATCGAGCGTAATTACATGCTTCCACATGGAAAGCATGATAAAAATTGTCGATCACTCTATCGTGGAGCCAATTTGACTTTTATCGTAATCAACCGACAACATAAATTTTGAAGGGTTTAATATAAGTCGTTCTAGTATTATAAAGAAATAAATGGATAATAGACATTAGTCAATAATCATTGACACACGATGGCTTAATTAATTGAGGCAATGGTTTAGCCACGATCGTTAGAATGTCGATTGGTATTTTTCAGTCCTTCGAAATTCTGTTTATAAAGAAGCAGAGCGCAGTAATACATGTTCAATTTAATTGAAATATGTTTTCAATCTATTTGGTTAGATTTTACTTTTAACAATAATTTTACCTATGTATCTATGTCAACAAAAAGTTACGATTTCTAGTTATCCGAAAGATCAGTTAAATCAATTCTCTATCTATACTTCTCGGTATGGTATCCGTTAACGTAGACGTATTAGATAGATGAGATAATGAAATTGAAACAGAAGAACCAAATTCAGCAGTTTTCGATATCCACATTATACAGAACCCAATAGAGCAACATCGAAATTGTTTCGTATTCAATCTCAAATTTATTGTAGCGGTCTCTTAGTCAGATGTATTATTAACTCAGATTCTTCCAACGCACACTTCCATTCGAGAAGACTTCAAAAAATTTGAGGCCTAGTGACTTTTCTACCAATGTCAGATTAATGATATTCATTCCTGATTTTATTTAAAATGATTATATAATCAACCTGGTTAATCTAATTCAGTTATATAATCCGTTTACAGCCATCCCCTTTTATCTGGTGACCTGTATCCATTGGGTGCCTGGCTAGATCATATTTATGACTATGACAATATTTGCATGCCGTTTTATGATCCACTTACGTACCTTTATTGGACGCATGGTTTCACCTGTGTACCTGAGTTTTCAATCTTTAAAAGGTTTCTCATGGCTGACAACAAATATATATATATATATATATATATTCTTATAATTAGGAAAACACAAATAACAAAGTGGATAAAGACCATTTATTTCGTGAATACTAATCATCTCTTATACAATCATACATATTTATACATTTTCGGTTTTCATTTGATTAGGCTAGTGGTAACAAATCTGACTCGTTTTTACTGTTGTTTCTTGTTTTGACTAGTTAGTGAGTGTGTATGCGTGTTTGCATGTAAAGGTCATTCTCGCAGTATTGCGAAGTGATGTCTGAGATCTTGTCATTATTGTTTTGATAGCTTGAGAATTAACCATTTGTGCGCATTGTTCACTGTTACATATACAAGTGCTATTTTTCCCAGTATAGTTGATCGTTTCACCTCGTTGCGCAAAGTTTTCACGTGGTAACAACGCCAGTGTTGATTGCAGTGTTAAACGCTCACATTGTTTGGAGACTTCTGTCATCGTGTGCGCCTCTGTTATTTCCACTTCAGTTTGTTGCCAATCCGATTGTACGTTTGTTGATTTTAGTCGAGGGCCTGGTTGTTCTTGGCTGGATACTAGTAGTTTATTGTTGAATTTTGTTATTCTTGGCCAGTCGATAAGAATATCATGTTGATGAAACTTTTGGATATTAAGGTCAGGTGCTTGTTGTTTTATGTAAAGGGCTTCGTAGATAAATAATAATTTTTCTGATTTTGCTTTATGTAGAATTGTGAAATTGGTCGAATTGACAGGGTGCCCCTTGCCAATATATGATCGAAAATAGCTGATTTTCCTGACGGTGGCAAGCCTTTGTTAATCAATTTCTGTGGCAAATGTTGCTGGATTCTGCTTATCAATTTCTTCTTTGTACGTCCGATATATGTGCTACCGCACATACATGAGAATTTGTAGACTATGAATGATTTGGAGAGAATTGGCAATTGATCCTTGGCATCCAACCTCATGATTCTCTGTGTACTAAATATCATATTAACTTTAACACTGGGAAAGTTGTCCTTAGTTATTCTATTCAGCCGCCGTGCAATTATTGAGGCTGGTACGTCGCCTCTAAATGGTAAGTTTAGGAAAATCTGCTTGACGATATCCTCTCTAGTGCGAATCTGCCGTGGTCTGATGTTGACATCAATGAAACGCTCTGGGTAGTTGTTCATTAGCAAAATTTTCCTGAGGTAGCCCAGTTCTTCCTCAATCTTGTGTTCAGAGCAGATCTTCCTGATACTGTTTGCTAGGTTGTTTACTAAGTTTCTTTTGTGGGATTTTGGCACACTACTGTTGTAATGAATGTATTGTCCGGAGAAAGTAGATTTTCTATGTATGGCCAGTGTCAAATCTCCGTTTGCTTCTCGAGTGCGTTTGATGTCAAGGAATGGGAAACTGTCGTCTTTCTCTACCTCGAGAGTGAATTTGATGTCTGGATCGACTCCATTTGATTGTTTAAGGATTTCGGAAGGGTCTGCTGCTTCTGAGATGAACAACAAGATATCATCTACATACCTTTTGTAGAGTGCGCACTGGTCAATTATACCTTTTAGGCTCGTTTTTTCCAGGTGATACATGTATACATCTGCCAGGAGGGGTGCGATGCAATTTCCCATATCTACACCATTGATCTGACGGTAGTATATCCCTTCGAATGTAAATTGCACGTTTTTAGTACATGCTAATATGAGGTCTTTGATGTCATTGGTGTCTATAGGGAAGTCAAAAACTCATTTTGATGTGGTCAGGAAAGTTTTGCTAATGAACAACTACCCAGAGCGTTTCATTGATGTCAACATCAGACCACAGCAGATTCGTACTAGAGAGGATACCGTCAAGCAGGTTTTCCTAAACTTACCATTTAGAGGCGACGTACCAGTCTCAATAATTGCACGGCGGCTGAATAGAATAACTAAGGACAACTTTCCCGTTGTTAAAGTTAATATGATATTTAGTACACAGAGAATCATGAGGTTGGATGCCAAAGATCAATTGCCAATTCTCTCCAAATCATTCATAGTCTACAAATTCTCATGTATATGCGGTAGCACATATATCGGACGTACGAAGAAGCAATTGATAAGCAGAATCCAGCAACATTTGCCACAGAAATTGATTAACAAAGGCTTGCCACCGTCAGGAAAATCAGCTATTTCCGATCATATATTGGCAACGGGGCACCCTGTCAATTCGACCAATTTCACAATTCTACATAAAGCAAAATCAGAAAAATTATTATTCATCTACGAAGCCCTTTACATAAAACAACAAGCACCTGACCTTAATATTCAAAAGTTTCATCAACATGATATTCTTATCGACTGGCCAAGAATAACAAAATTCAGCAACAATCTACTAGTATCCAGCCAAGAACAAACAGGCCCTCGACTAGAATCAACAAACGTAAAATCGGATTGGCAACAAACTGAAGTGGAAATAACAGAGGCGCATACGATGACAGAAGTCTCCAAACAATGTGAGCGTTTAACACTGCAATCAACACTGGCGTTGTTACCACGTGAAAACTTTGCGCAACGAGGTGAAACGATCAACTATACTGGGAAAAATAGCACTTGTATATGTAACAGTGAACAATGCACACAAATGGTTAATTCTCAAGCTATCAAAACAATAATGACAAGATCCCAGACATCACTTCGCAATACTGCGAGAATGACCTTTACATGCAAACACGCATACACACAAACACAAACGCATACACACTCACCAACCAGTCAAAACAAGAAACAGCAGTAAAAACGAGTCAGATTTGTTACCACTAGCATAATCAATTGAAAACCCAAAATGTATAAATATGTATGATTGTATAAGAGATGATTAGTATTCACGAAATAAATGGCCTTTATCCACTTCGTTATTTGTGTTTTCCTAATTATAAGAATATATATATATATATATATATATATATATATATATATATATATATATATATATATATATATATATATATATATATATATATATATATATATATATATATAGGTGTGTCCAAGTTTATAGAGATTCCGAACAAACAAGAACAAACAATTTTAGTTCAATATAGGAAGCGGTTATAGCTTCGTAAGTACCGGTTTTATTGATTAATGGCGAATTAATAACACCTAGCACTCTGATAGCACTACTCACGGGTAATGAAGTCTTTCAGAAACCGTAACGTGCCTTCTATTTCTGATATGCGTGTTCTCATTATGCTACTTGCCCTTTGGAGTATTTTAAGTTTTATTTTTACATTAAAATATAAATCAGGGATTTTCATGATAGCTGATTGTTGTACTACATTTTATCAACAAGATTCAGGTGAATTGTCTGTCCTTTGGCTGGAAATAAATAAAAAATGCGAACCAGAAATATTGCCTATTAGCGACCACTATATTAACACGTGTAGCAATCTTTATTGTGTGTTGATATCACGTTTAAATTTTAAGCACACGATCACTACATGTCGTGTAACTTATAAAACAATCTAAGGGACAGGATGCCAAGATAAGAAAATTTGGATTTTCCAAAACAAAATATCAGATTTGTCTCCATGTACCGATATATTTGTTAAAACTTCAACCATGCCCTCTATCAATTAAGCATATCTAAAAAAACAAAGATATGCTCACATTTAAATACTGTTTGTTGCGAAGAACTAATATATATGCAAGTATGTATTAGGTTTTGCGAACCTAGTAACAAATTAGTTCAGTTGTGACCAGAATGATAAACCAAAGGCAGCATGAACGGAAAGTATAATCTCATGCACATTCGTTTCGTGCTTACTGGCGACTCATCAGTAGCAGCCGGTAATACGCCCTTTAATCACTATATATTTGGTAGAAGAATGTGGAATAATAGGACGGTACAATCTCCTAGACGAATGTGTAAACCTGTAATAGTGAAGCTAACATAATCTAAAGTCAACGACAATGCGACTTCAATGCTAACTCACTATATAATATATATACCGAGTCTGTAAAGGATACTAACACTATGGCTATTGTGTTAGTAACCGATACCAACATTATTGTACCGAAAAGGTACATGGTACTAACACTATGGTTACCGAGTCGGTACATGATACCAACCTGATGGATGTAAATTTATGCTATAGTTCACCGAAATTGAGAATTACAAAAATTTCTGAACACCTGTTACTCCCGTAAATCTATACACTCTGCTCACATTGAAAGCGCGTGTGCGCGTTCAATCTGTCAAGCACTTCATGCATACAGGCGTGATATTTCATCTTACACTACCGCTTCCTAAATCCTATTCAAGCAATTTACTCACAACTTAAGAATAAAAATAAAAGCCTTTTGTTGATGCTAGGAAGCCTGGAGCAATTGTAATCGCGAAGGTATACTTAGTGTGGCGCATACACTTTTGTTATTAAAGTTTCGATAGAAAAATGACACAGTAAATTTGTATGCGAATACAAATGTTGTTAACTTACAAACAATGCTCTTAGCTTAACTGGTTACAATATAATGCCTCATAATAAATATAATTGTAATGTACTCCGTGTCATTTAACATGTTCAGAATTACCCTACCTATGCATTGTATCGAGAGCTCTTTCTCGTATCTCGTCATTAAATGTTGCCTCATGTATTAGCAGGTCTGTCCACCGGCGTCAATTAGATCCTCACATGGTTTTGTGTCACCTGAAACAACTATCCGCCAGTTCGTGTCCTTGTCGAAGGTGGACTGAGATGACGACGGCGGTATCGAGAATAACTCTTCATTTTGACTTTTGCCTTCTAACGAATTATCTCGTGAATTATCCAAACTCTCGTTTGGCGTATTCGTCCGAGAGAGCCGTTCATGACTTCGTGTACCAGTCAGCACAAAACCATGAGCATCAGCTGGATGCAGCACTCGAACCGGCTGTATGGTCTAATAAAAATAATTTAGTTTAACTATGTTACAAGTAATAAAAGTAGAATATCTATTAGAACATCTAAAATTTATCATAAACAGATGACTACGCAATACATATTTGCTAGTAATTTTGAATAGGCGATCCCAACCACACAATATCGTATTATGTATATTATTTAAAAGAATTTTACATAACAGGGAACTGAGTTATTATCTTATTCTTGTTGTGCGAAACAAGATTTTTCTATACCCAGGCCATATTTTCATTCCGTATATTCCGAGTCTTTTTCTCATGACGCCACGAAAAATGTTCCAACTACTACGAAAAGTGTTGAGTTAAGTTCAAATCGATTCGTTCATACTTACTGGTATAGCATGCACGCTTTGCTGCATGGTTCTATCTGAATAATCTCTGCTAATAAAATATTGAAATTTGCATCCATCTATCGTTCTTAATACACATTATTGTGAAGGATCTCAAATTTGCTTCAGGTAATTGACGTGGATATTTCTTTTCAAGGACATCACCGTGTCGTTCTGTCATCTGGAGATATCAGCGTATTTCGGTGAGTACACTTATTGTCATAATATATAAATTGCAAGAAATCTTATTCTAATATTATGGCTGGTTTAGTAAATATTGAGGATACAGAGCAGTTAGCAGGTGAACTTAAGGAATGTAGTTTAAACGATAGTTCAGAGGAACTTGTTTTCCAAATTAGATGATCATACAGCATATATGGATTATCCGGGCTTGGCATCTCAAAGGCTCTCTTATGGTAGTGACCAAAGGGCCTCTACAAACTGCGTGTGTAGGAAATGTAAAGCCTCCAGTTAAATAAAGTTGCCTGCACGCACACGCTCATCTCACGGCAATGACTTTAATCAACGTTGCAATCTTGATATAAACACCTGACCCATTATTTACATACATTTGTCAGTATAAACTAGGAATTGTATAGTGGAAAAAAGTAAATTCACTCAGTAGACAGGTTTCGTCCTTTATTAGGAACTCATCACATACTGTCCAGAATTTTTCGCGGACAGGGCTCGAACCTGGGCACGGCAATTCCTGACGTTTCAATAGATAAGCGTACTCCATGAATATGTGCGTGTTAATTTATTTATGACTGCGAGGTAGTCAGTTAAATACAATTTCATGCACGTGTACGATCATCTAAGGAAAACATTAGTCGTTACAGCCTCTTCTTCTTTTCCCAGGTCAGACTAACCTCTTGACACTTACTTTGGTAAATGAAGTATTTACGAATAAATTTCCTGTTTAGGAAGAGGACTAAAACAGAGTAATTAGATTATAAGTTCTGTTCATGCTGTCTTTGCTTTATCCTTCTGGTTATACTGTAATTAATTTCGTACTAGTTGCGCAACACACAATACGTAATTGCATATACATTATTTCTCCGCCACAAACAGTATCTAACTGTTATATAATTAATTTCATGATGTCATGATTAACGCGAAATGTAATAACAGATATCGATCAAGGCCAGAATGTATGGATTTGGAGTAACAGATCTTCGATAGTAGTAGAAATTCTCAGTTTTGGTGAAATTTAGCATACCTTGAAATCCATTGTGTTGGCACCATGTACCAACTCGGCAACCATAGTGTTGGTACCATGTACATTTTCGGTAACCATAGTGTTGACTGACACAAGAGTCATAATTTCGGTACTATTTCCAGGCTTGGAATATATATTATATATAGTGAGTTGGCTTTGAAGTCGCGTTGGCAAAGACCTTATATGAAGTTAGCTTCACTAGTGCCGGTTTAAACATTCGTCTAGGAGATATTACCGTTCCATTTTCCAACATTCCTTACTAAAATATATAGTGGGTAGCGAGCTTAATACTGCATTCTACTGATGAGTCGCCAGTAAGTACGACACAAATGTGCATGAGATTATACGTTCAGTTCATGCTCTATTTGGTTCATCCTTCTGTTCATATTTGAACTAATTTGTCACAAGTTGCGCAACACCTAATACCCAATCACAATGTAAGTACACCGGTTGCTAAGTACTGTCATAGTACATATTCAAGAGTTAGCAAAGAAGATAAAGAATGCATGGATCATTATAAAAATCTGTTTCCAACATTACAACTCATAATCCTTTGTTAGATATGACAATTAGTACATTTTTTTGTTATCTCAGTTCATGTGCGTTTCTTTGTGACGATTTAGTTGTGCTTGGAATTATTTCGGTAATGTTCTGGAGAAATGACTGTCTCTGATTATTGTTCGGGTCAAATGAGTGATTCGGAGACGATAGCTCTCGTTAAGTCGTCGCAGAAGCTTTCAGTTCTAGCCTGGCCTCAAAGCTGATTTTGACAAGTGTGTGTAAACAGCTCTACGTAGTTTAATTTCTGTATACCCAAGATAAACACCTCAATCTGAATTGACCATCCCATTCATAGATCACTCGCAATTAATATATTGTTGTTTTAAATTAGTATATATCATATTTTAGAAAAATATTTTCCTTTTTTCTCTTTTACTTATGACTATATGATGGTGAAACATCAGCTTCTAAAGGTTTTTGTATTGTAGTCTATTATAATGATGATGTAGGATGTCAATAATGTCGCTTTCGCTTAGAATCTTCCTAATGGAGCAGGTGTTGCTGACCTAGTACCAAATTAGTTCAAATAGCACCAGAATGAACAGAAGATGTAGTCTCGTGTGCACATTCATCTCATGCTTACTGGCGACAGATCGGGAGTTGCTAGATAGACCTTTACGTCTTAATGAATAAAAAATAGGTTTCACTAGAATAGGATAAAGACCATATTTTAATACTAATCTACAATCTTAATTCTGCCCACACCACAAAATAGGTTTCACTAGGATAGGATAAAGACCATATTTTAATACTAATCTAGTCTTAATTCTGCCCACACCACCTTGAATAAATTATCAGTCGTTCCTTCTGTCATTATGAAGCTCGCACATTCCAAATTCTGCAGGATTAACAAACACGCACTTTGATTGTACGACTTTAAAGTGAAGAACTGGACGTATTTGGCAGTTTTACGCATCATGGTAGTTATATCAATCACCTAGGAAATATGAGTGACCAGGTGAATATCAGAATCGCAAAAGCTAGAGTAACCTTCTTAAACTTTTGCCAGTTATGGAGAAACAAGAGTATTTCACACCGCAGCAGGTGTGCAACGCATTTCTATGTGAAGTTTTGCTATGCACTATTGAAGCTTGGTCCTTTAAAGCCGAATATCTTAGGCGGTTATAGTCATTTGACCACAATTGTTTGAGAAGCATAGTAAATATAGGTTACCATCAACGAATGAACAACGCTAAAAAATAGATTTATTTTGATACAGCCGACAAGTTTTCTTCGTTAGAAAAAATCATAAAGCACCAACAATTACACTGGCGCAGTCAGATTTTATGCATGCCATCAATTCAATTGCCCAGTAGAACATTCTTCTATCAGCCAGCGGCAGGTTGACATAAGAAACAGAGTGGACAGTTTTTGACAGAAACAGCTAAATTCCGCTACAATCAAATAGGGCTTTAAAGACCCCGTTCGTCTACCATGATGAGGTATAGGTGCGCATCATTGCCGTTGGTTAGAGATACTGCGCAGTTTGGTAATGAGTTGCGATCAGTGTCGATCTTGTCACGGAATTCAGAAAGAATCATCTTCTTAGCTTCCTTTTCTTAGTTTGTCAGAGTTAACGACGAGGTTAGTTCATGTTAATGTAGTGATATGATGAAGACCACAGAGAACCTGTATTGCCGATTTCGCGCTGCCTTAAAGCTGAATTTGTCATAATGGTGCTATATCGAGATATAGATTGCCGCATTATTTTTTGCTTAACTAAATATTTTTGTCTAAACTAGATCCTCTCGTCATAAGTAAATCATCTTTCAAATCTTTGTTCTAAACTATTATTTTTGTCTTTTTTAATACTTTTTAAATTAATTTTTATCATCATTTTTATCTATTTTTCTTTTCTCGTGGTTTTATGATAGTGAGGCATTAATTAATAAAAGCTGCTGCGTTGTTGTGATGATGATGATGATGATGAAGAAGAGTATAAGTTAAAACTATATTAATAAGCTTTTACTCTTACCTGGATATTTGCAGAGTTGACAATATCATGCCATGACCTTGTCACATTTAACGCATCGATGTTTTCAATATCAGCGGAAAAAGTAGAACCTTTTTTGTCAAACTTCTGTAAATTTGGGTAGCATTGTTGAATAATGTGTACCTCCAAAGGTGGACCTCCTAGTTCTTGTGGGTAGGCGTGATTTAAGCTTTTAAGCCACTTCTTAGCCTTAAATGGCATTAGGACCGGTAGACGCAACTTCATTAATAGAGTAATAGGAAAACGAAACAAGTAGTAATAAATCATTAAATGGATTTTCAAATGTAGTAGTAATAATACAATTTCGATTTTGACCAGATAAGCTAATGATAACCTACTCTCTACGATAGATATCATTACGTATATAAATTGAATAAATACAAAACTGAGTCTCTTGCACAAACAGCTCTACATACAGAATAAAATGCCAAGTCTCTACACTGGATCAAGCAAATTTCAACAAGGATAACCGTTAGACCACAGTTCATATAAAGGCTGGATGCTTGCTCCGACATTTAAAGGGTAGTTTCTCAAGGTACCTGCCTCTCTGTGCACATAGAATTCGTGAATATTAGATAAGTTTACGATAAATACCGTCGGAAGAACTAATTCGGTTCGTCACAATTGGTATATTTAAATTACAAGAATATGTAAACTTCAATATCAACAAAGTGCACGATACTGATGATATAGGTGGCTGGATATACTCAGTCGTGCAGTAAATTCACTTTAACGCAGATTTCCGAGACCACAAAATGTTTATAAGGTAATGACAGTGCTATTTTCGAAAGCGAACCCCTGAAAAAATTAGGTGCACAATATTCGTCAATCGAGATTACTTGGGCTAAATTCTGTTGAGAGCAGTCGTTAAAAGAATATATTCAATTAAATTTATGTAATTAAGAGGAACAACTAATGCGTATCTGCATGCATTTAATGCAAGACTTCGCATAGTATCTGCAAATTTAGTAAAGGCAGTAAAGTAATACTTAGGCCTACTTGATATACGAAAAGGGTGCTGCTTGACGCATTGTGGTCAACAAAATATAATTCTATCCTCCGATCAAACAGTAGAACTTGCCGTTGGCGGATAGATTACAATTAATCGAATGGCACAAACCGCCCTACTTTTATCGTTTGTCAATTAAATTATGGCAAGTGTTCCAGCTTACGCGGCATATTACATTAGTGGTGTGGGCTTGTGAACCAATAAGCAATTAAATCCTAAACGCAGATATCAATAGGATTGTCTCTTTCTTAATCGCCGATCAATCCATTAAAATAGCAATACGCAGGCATTTATAGACTAAAGCTTCATGTTAGACAGCCATAAAAGGAGTATTTTCATAAAACTAATAGCTACGCCTAACCTGTAAAGAACCAAACGATCTCCCGTGCCTAAACGTTCCTAGCCTTAGAGTAACATCCGGGTTTTAAATGTTTTCATGATATAATTCGGAATATAGGCTTAGTATCGATTTGGAATCAAAAACAGTACGACTCAACAACTTTTCATACGACTAAACGATGACTTTAAACGGAATTTTTAGAATAGACAGTACTAAATTTTTGCGAGACATTTAGTGGATGGTAAAAAATTATTGCAAAGTTGTAAAAATAAATAATTAAAAATATAATGCGCAATAAACACTCAGTCGCCAACTCTCGTTAAGGATAATTTTTTGACCGTCATTTATTTATTGAATGAAGTGAAAGCTATATTGCGTTAGGCTGACATATCGACTTCGAGTTCCCAAAGCTATTCTTATAGCTCATTCAATATTCAAAAAATGGCAAAACAGGTTTAAACATAAAACAACGCAACCTTTTTCTTCGACAGATCACCATTTTATCAACGTTAACACAACGTACTATTAACCATTATTTAAAGCAATTTTCCTGGTTCGATAGAAACAGAAATCTTATTATATATATATATATATATATATACATTTGTCAGTAAAAACTTAAAATTGTACGATATAGAAAATGCAATTCGACACGTAGACCGTTGTTGCCCTTATCGGAAACTATTTATAAACTAATTTTAGCATTTTTAACAAATAAGCGTACATTTCTAAGCATCATTATAATCACATGCAGACATATGCCATTCTATTCGTCTGGTGCCACCAGTTTATTACGTGTCGAGTAAACAGCATATTGAGACAGTGATCTGGGCAAGTATTGTTAAGATTACACACATACACATACACACATACCCAACATCTTTCTCCATTTAATTACAATGACATGTTAAACAATATCGCATCCTACGGAAGCATCTGAATTTGAATTAAACTATCAAGAAGCTATCTCAAGTCAGTGAGTTTTACTAAATTTCCTATCTGAGCTCAGATCAATTTAAATCCACGCTAGTCGTTCGCAAAATTGATTTCCACCAGTGAGATAGGTAAGGTTTTTCGTGTTGATTTACAAAGTAGTACCAAATTCTAGAATGATGACCTTAATCCTTGATAGAGGCAACAAGGTGTTTGTATCAACTGTCCTACATTTGATTGCGAATATTTGGACTTCCGGTTTCGGAAGCCTATTTCAACAGAACGCACACTCATCAAACAATTTGACAATCAATATTTCAAATGTAAAATTTAGTTTAAACTGTCTCATTTATACCTATGGTTAGATCTCTTAAGCATAACTGTCTTTTCACTAGGTAAGTATATGTCAATAATTGATTGCGCGGGTGGTTGTAACAATATTTAAAATCTTTTGCTAGCTTGAAGTAAACACCAATCCCATTGTATTTAACCAGTCGTCAAACAACATAACAAAACTACCGTCAGCCGCACGAACTGACGCGTTTCGACCTTCCTGAACATCGTCAGATTACGACTGCAAATTGACTAACGAGGATCAAACCACATTTCGTATATACGGAAAGCAAAATTTTATATGCTGCTCTCAATTCTCGTAGTCTCGCATACATTGAACTTGACTGGAAATGTCGGCTGCACAATTTCTATGCAATCACGAACATTAATTGTTTGCAACTTTTGTCACTCAAATATAAATATTCAATACAATTAAACAATAATTAATTGTGCGGGTGGTTGTATTAATTATTTAAAACAAGTTTGGGAGTTTCAAATAAACACAAATCCTACTGTATTTAACCAGTCACCAAACAACGTAACCAAACTACCGCCAGTCGCACGCACTGACGCGTTCTAGCTTCCATGATCATCATCAAAATACGACGGCATATCTAATTTTGCTTTCCATATATACGAAATTCGGTTTGATCCTCAATATTCAGTTTGTCGTCGTACTCTGATGATGACCATGGAAGGTCGAAACGCATCAGTGCGAGCGAATGGCGGTAGTTTTGATACGTTGTTCGACGACTGGTTAGATAAAATGGAATTGGTGTTTACTTCTAGCTCGCAAACTTGATTTAAAGAATTTTTACAACCACCCGCGCGATCAATTATTGTTTAATTGTATTGTATATTTTCATACGTGTGAGGAAAAAGTTGTAAACAATTTATGTTCGTGACTGCATGGAAATTGTGCAGCCGGCATTTCCAGTCAAGCTCATCGAATATCAATTTTGCTTTCCATAAAGCGTTTGATCCTCAATAATCGTTTGTCGTCGACTTGTGTGATCACGAATCAAAACGCGTGGCGGTAGTTTAATTACGTTTTTCACGACTCCAATAGGATTGTTTACTCAACTACTTGATTTAAATAAATATATGTAAAATTTGATTATGTAAATGTCTGCATGTGTTTGCTCATCGAAACGAAATTAAAGTGATTTAATAAATGCTGACGACTCCATAGATAAGTGTACTTCATGCCTGTTTGTATGTTCTCTTTTGATTTTGATTGAGGAGTAATCAATTTCTGCACGTGTACATTAATCCCAGTGAAATTACTGCGATTTAACAACATCTGACCATTCACTATATAAGCGTATGCCACACCTGTGTGTATGTGCGTGGACGTTCGTTTAAGACAGAAAAAATATGTTTCATATAATTAGCGGCACTTGTACCAATCATTAAAGTGAAACTAAAATGATAAATGTCATTTACTATTTGCACAAGTAACACCTATTTTTACACTTACTTTCCTAAATGAAGTAATTACGAGTGGCATCCCGGTAAAGAGGGTGAAAGTTTATGTGAATACCCGGAAATTTATTTTTGATTTAATGCTTTATAATTCCTCTGAAAATGGGACTGAAGTTTCCATTTATTCATGAGGCCTCTTCGCGATTACTTTCATTATCCTTTTCTCTGATTCGCCGTTTAGTGCTCTCGTATTACAAACGAATTCCGTATTTGGACATATTTGTTTTCTCTGAAAAATCTCAGTCCTTCAGTTTCACCCTCGGGCAACGAGTTAAACTTACTCTAGCATTTGTAATCACTTAGTAAGCAAACGTCATCAACCTTACTTTTCTAACTAGTTAGAAATAATTTAACCAGCGATTAACATAACTTTAAGTTGGTATGAATTCTTATATATATATATATATATATATATATATATATATATATATATATATATATAGTGAACAATATCACTTGCTAGAAATAGCAACTTAACAATGTATTGAAAATTTAGATGCCTAAATAAAATCCGGTATTGTATGTTAATAACTATTCCTCTTTACTACACTTTTTAACAATAAATCTATAACGGTAAGTGAGGATATGAACTAATGTTAAAGGGGAACGAATAATAATTTCCAATCAAGAGTTCTGGTCTAAATTCAGAGGGAGACTTGACTATCTAGCGGAATTGCCATGATAGTCTGGATTGTTTGATGCGTAATTACTCTTTTCGAACGGTGCCTTAACAAGCGCAATTCGATTTCATTAACTAGATACGACAAATTGCATTAAATGACCGCCGTATTTGACCAGATGATTCGTAAACTTTATTGTTGATCTCAACTTTCCGACAAGCAACTGACTGTGATCTGAACAAAACGAGATCGCATGTTGGTTGAAGTAACTGTCGAGACTGTTGCAACTTCCGCAGCCTAGCGGAGCACGAGTTTGTTTAATTTTAAGATCTTCACTAACAGACGCGCATACCAGTGTTTTGTAAAATTTGCTTATTCATTCGGACAGTGAGGCAAAAGCTAACCGGAATACTGGCCAATTAATATTGTACAACCATATTTAACTGTTTTAAAATGTTTTGCAGAATAAAAAAATTAAACAAAAATATTTTACCAGCATATTCCAGTAAGATAAAAACTAAAAATTATTTCGGATGATGCCAGAATAGCCTAATAATGATATCAGTCTACGAAAACAGCTCGTATTTAGTTCTGAACAACATCTACTTACAGTACAAGTCTCCAAATAGAGAAACATGTTCGCATATCATGTTTTTATGTAGACTTAAAAGCGTTTTCCTGGTATATCGAATAGTTGGCATGACACGATATATTCAGTTATAGATGTACGCACACGAACTCTTACTTTTTCACACAACGTGTCGGTAAGTGATCCTACAAGCGCGAATTCAAGCTTCTGTTGTATCTGGCTGAATCAGATTGACCAAAAAATTCTATTGTAGACAAAGGTCGATAACTACTGCAATAAAGTTTGTCTTACACACTAGACAAAGGAAGTTTCGACGGTATATGTAACCAGAAAT
Source organism: Eudiplozoon nipponicum (assembly GCA_029291075.1). Lineage (NCBI taxonomy): Eukaryota > Metazoa > Platyhelminthes > Monogenea > Mazocraeidea > Diplozoidae > Eudiplozoon > Eudiplozoon nipponicum. Next base: position 17,617 of record JAQBSW010003547.1, read on the forward strand.
AAAACCCTTACAAAACGTGCAATCCAACGTAGACCGCCATCTTCCAATTTACCTTGTAGGTAAATATAAACCGGCCCCCTATCACATGGGAAAAAAATTACAATGGATTTTAAAACATTATATTGTTTGTGCATTAGTGTTAATGCTGAGAATATAAGGCACCGCATTCTACGGCCAGACGAACAGTTAAGCAATGCTATATTGCATAATGCTTTAATGGCTTACATTACAATTGGCAATAATTGCCAAAATTCTAAATTCTGTTTCCATATATCGCAGTGCAAAACTATTCTGTGCCATTTTTCATCATATTTAAGATTGGTCAGAATTAGCAAGAAATAAATTTTAAATTTCAAAGTGAATATTCTGAGTCCATTTATTGACTTTATCAAGCAGTCCTTCGGTACACACACGACTGTGACATACCAAAACTATATTAACAATTTAAAGGTTGTTATCACCTTCATTACCATCATAATCATCACCATCCTCATCATCATTCATAACGATACAAAATCCGATAATAATTAATGTTTCACTGCAATATACCATAAGAAAAATAACAAAAATCAAGACAACTTTAAAACAAAGTAATAACAATTACTTTAATCAAGGTTGAGATCTTGCTATAAACACCTAACCCATTACGTACATACATTTTCTAGTATAAACTACAAACGTGATGAGCTACCAAACGAATACGCGATTTGTGCGTCTGCAATCTGCATAAGTCATTATCTTCAATTTTGCTGGTAACTATTATCAATCTCCGACAGATTCAACAGATTGAATTCACGGTTGTTGACGCACGTAACACTTTGGCAAGAGCAAAGTGAGATTAGTATTGTTCCTACATACGAAAGTAAATATATATTTTGTCATGCGATAAATGCGACTGACAAACACAAAGTTTTTCATTTCTAATCAACGCAGGGTTTGCGCACATATTTTCCAGTTTGGAGGCTAATTAGACTTTGTCCAGAAATATTTGAATCAAGGTTCCGATCTTGATGTAAATACGTTCCATTATATGCATAAATTTGTCAGTATAAACTAAGCATTGTATAATGTAGAAAAGGAAATTCATCTAGTAGACCGGTTTCATCCTCATTTGGAACTCATCACGTACTGTCCAGAATTTATATTATATTAAGATTACAAACTTGATTTAAATAATTGTTATCACCGCTCGCGCAACCAATGTTCGTTTAATTTATCAAGAATTGTAGAAAAAAAACATTTATTCGTGCACAGGCACTGCCATGGGGCTTTTCTACGTCAAAGCGAAATTCGAAGACTAATAAGATAAACTCAATATAAAATTAGTTTTCTCAACATGAAATCTTACTATTACTGACCTTGGAAGGATTTGAATCAGCCATTGTTGTTCTATTTTTTTCAACAAAATGTGCAGTTTTTAGCATGAGTTTTGTCGAAGGAATAAATGAACTAAAATAAAAAAATTAGTTTCAGCTAAAATGTCATGTTTTATAAATAAGCAAATAGATAACATAGTTTAAAGTATAGTTAAGTAAGCACTGACAGAGAGCTAGCCAGAGGCCACAAAATTTATCGGCTTTATCACTGGCCAACCAGCTACTTGTATAGGCAATGTCACCGAGAAGGTCGTCTGTGATAAATAGCTAATATTATGGTTCTCATTAAAACAATAAATCCAATATTCTAGTCGATATCTTTGCTGTCTATCACCAAACGCTGAACTGAGATTTACGAAGGGCCTGGAAATCTCGAAGCATGAATAAATCAAATCCGATTACCATAGTACCATGACACAATATTTTGCCTGCTCTCAAGAACACATAACTTATTAGCTTGGACACCAGTGCATACTAGATAACTGAGCCGATCTAAAAACGTTTAGTCGTCTCATCTCATGTGAAATATCTGGCTTTGAGAGAAATGTTGGCATTCTAATAATGAAACGTTAAACTTGGCCAAGACTACGGAACCCGGTTCTCTAAACTTTTCTTCGTCTTAATCAGAGTTTGATAGATTTTATTTTCCAGACATACTAACGATATCTAGCCCCACGACCCGTCGGTATAAACCTTGCAAATGGGATTGTGAGTTATAATTGCTTCAAGATCAAACAGGTTGTAATAAGCAGGTGATGGTTTTATTCCTACCATGGAAATGGTAGCACGAACCCTGCCAGGTCTAAAGGGACACTGCCATCATCACGTTTCATGTGAAGCCTCGCGTTTGGTCTAATTGATGGAATGAGAGCAAGCGTGCCAGACGCGAAGGGCAAGTTTCGGCTGCTGAAGGAAACTTTGGCCACTGGCATCTGGGCAGATAGTGCTCATCAGCCTCGGTTGGCAGACTATCTAGGAGAAGGAAAACTCCGAATACAAACAATCCTCACTAGAAATGGGTGATTTAGTGTTGTTTTACAGTCCACATATAACCATGAACGATACAAATTAAAATGATCACATACTGCGACGGCCGCCGTGTAGTATAAAAAACAGTCGCCTTATCAATTGAGCCGTGCAGGGTTGATACACAAAAATGATGGCTTATGATAACATCTTGGAACGTTTGACAGGAAAAGTAATTATAATAAGTAAATAAAGTTGATCGGATTTTTAAAAATAAGCTAAATTCTCATTTTATGATATAAACAATTAATTTTTCATCTTGAATGGACAAACTTCATTAATTTTCGCCTGTGACTATCAATTCTCCTAATAATAAATTATTAATCACACTGAAATTGTCATCATTTTATTACCGCCAATTATTTTTTTATAAAAAACTATGAATATATTTTTAAGTGAACTGATTCTTTATATCAATATAAACTTTTATCACGAGTTAGAATTGAAGCCACATACTTGCATCGATCATCGGTATTGAAATTAATTCCGAAATCCAATGGACTCTCCTCGATTATTGCACAGGCTCGTTCCGTTGCTAGACTGGGAAGACCCTACAAGAAGAATAAAAAATTAAAAAGAACTTTTAAATAGAGTACACTTTAAAAATAACATCCTTACATATATTACTATATCCTTGACTGCGAGGAATTTAAAAAAATGACGGTAAAACAGAAGAAGTATCGTTTAAAGAAAATTCTTCAGTTTCCTCCAAGTATAATGCAAAAAGCTGAAGGCCACCAATTTCAAGTTTGCAAGAATCTACAATAAACAAGCAAACAAGCGTACACATACACGTACGCAAACATACATGCATCAAAAACTACACCAATGCAAACATACAACGGTTACTAAAAAAATACATACATATACATGCATATAAATGCATTCACACATAAATAAATCAAAACATACATACACACATGCATATATACATACGCACAAAGATACATCTACAAACACATTAAGACAGAAATATATGCATGCATACATGCATACACCAATACATACATACATACTTACATACGTAAATACATACATAATACATACATACATACATGCATACATACATGCATACATACATACAAACAAACATACGTAAATACATACATACATACATACATACATACATACATACATACATACATACATACATAAATACATACATACATACACACATACATACAAAAATACATACATACATACATACATACATACATACATACATACATACATACATACATACATACATACATACATACATACATACATACATACATACCTTACATACATACACATACATACATACATACATATACATACATACATACATACATACATACATACATACATAACAAAAAAAGGCTAAGAGTAATATGATTAGGTTTTCCTTAGAATAATAGGCCGGATCTATCCAGCAACAACGAATTAGCAACACGGAATGGATGACAGAAGGACGATAATACGTTTATTTATATAATTAAATGAACATTGGTTGCACGGTGATAAAAATTACTAAAATCAAGGTTGTGGTCTTGGTATAAACTTCTGATTCTAATCATGGCAACAAAATTGGAATAAACGAAATAATAAAAACTTTGTAAACTATCCACATTGTTCAGTTAAATTTAGTCAATTGAACCAAATTTTACACAATTTTAAAATGAAAAATGTGAGCATTGAAAAAAATAACCTTGCAGGACATAACAATGATCAGGTAAATGTGCACATACCACTGCGCATAAACATTAATTCTTCAAAATAAAACTATTTGTAGATAGTTTCCATATTGCGCATGTTTATATCCTTGGCAATAAATAACAGTAAAAATAATTATAAATCACACACACACACACAAACAAGCATACATTTTTTGATAAGCGTAAATAGGAGCTAACGAAGAAGACAAATAAGACTTTCACACTTGCAGGTGAATTATTTTATTTCCTTAGAAGAATATAGTGATAAAGATGAAATGAAAAAGAACAGAACGCCTAGGAAGAAGATAAGAGTTAAATTAGGCCTATGAAGGTAAACGTCTCAGAAAGGAGTTAGTATCAGATAATGTTATATGTCATCCTTGATTGGCTTCCATTTAAGATTAATCAAATTATGTAAACAAACTATCTACACTAGAAATGGGCGACCTGGTGTCCTTTTAAAGCTCACATATAGCCATAAATGCTGCGAACAATTATGAATATAAACTGTATTGTTCGACGCGTATGATAAAAATGGTCGAGTAATCTGCTCAGCCAAGTAAGATTAAGATTTTAGGTTACAGCAGACAACTTCATTTCCGATGACAACCTTTTTCCTTCACTTGTTCCCTCTTAACATATCAACAATACACTTTTAATTGCTACGAGTATAGTATATGTTGATCAAATCATTGAACCTAATTTCTGATTGCCAAATATCAAAAAATAGTTCAAGTAAACTACCATTCATTAAACCTACGTTGGATCGTCACGTCAGCGCACTTAATGAGCGCACAATGATACAAATTGAACCAAAATAAGCTCTAACACATACTTAGGATAAATTAGAAATTGATGTATGCTGCTTATCAAAACCAAGGATACCTAAAATATAGAAGAACTGAATTCATCATACGTATCCACGAATTATCTGCTTCAACCATATAATATCACATAATTTAATCAAGTCTGACAATTATAGGTAGGTAATGTACTTAGCTCAAGACCAGAAGCTATTTTAACAAGGATTCCTTTAACCAAGCAACTTTGCATGGCACGCCTAATAAAATCAATGGCAGAAACCTTAATCGCGCAAATGCAGCGGTTGCCAGTAAGATCTATTTCTACTCCTCCGTACATTCGATACTAAGTACAGTGAGAAGCTCCGATATAGCTTAGGCTATTGATGATATGGATGTTACAGTTGCATACTTACATCGACACAGAATTTCTTCTGGGTGGTCGATATACTATAAGCTCGCTAGGAAATGATAATTCTTAAGACTGTTGGATGGCTATGTGAACCATTGATTGTAGTTGACTAGCAAAAACTTTTGACGTATTGAAAGGCGTTGCGCCACATGGCGTCCTCAACCGCAGGCAAATATTGGCTCAAATAGATCATGTTGCAATAAGCCACAGATGATGTGATTGCATTCAGGACTGTCATTCGTTTTGCAACACGTATGCCATGCACTTATTGGAAGTAGATTTGCATTCACTTTTCCGTAAAGGTTAATAAAAACCAGATAGATAAGTACACTGAAACAACCGTTTTTTTCCAGTAAAATATAAAGCTTTACTAAAGTGGTTGTTAACAAGTCCAAATGGTGAAAATTCTAATTTAACGTGGACGAAGACAAAAGCCAATATGCACAACGCAGGCAATACTGTGGATTATATTGTGAACTGTAGTAGTAATATTACAAATTTTATTCTTGAAACGCCTGTGAAGATCCTCCAAACTAGATGCCAAATTCCAGCCAGCTCAGCTTGTAATAATGCTAATCTTACAAATATTAGACGTCAACGTAGGCACAGTCTGGAAATTGGTCATGCACTCAATTGAATCAGAAAGACTTAAGAGAAGCGTTCACATTAGATGAAACCTTTTTCGCACACCAGATCTGAGAAAAGCAAAAGATAGCGAAACGATAAATGATTTTAAATATAAACTAATAACCGATAAAAGGTGTTCTTCCGATAGGTGGGCTGAAAAAATCAAAGATAAATTCTCTTGGATACCAGCATCAGCAGTCATGTATGAAAATATGCCTCTATCAACAAAGTGGATGCTAATTTCGAACTCATCATCATCATCATCATGTCCAGTCACATAAAAGTCAAGTGACTAATGTTTCACTGCCATATAACCATAAGGAGTGAAAAAAAGTATATAAGTGAATTTAGACAAATTATTATTGAGATTTACGAGAGAGAGAGAGGGGGTAGAGAGAGAAGGAAAACCTTGCTACTATGAGTAAATTTATCAGGATAACTCACAGAAATGAGGCAAACTAAACCTCTCCACAACACCATTATGGCCAAGTTAGCATTCGGGCAAGGCGACATCAGCAATACAGCTTCCTTGCGGATTTCACTGTATCACGTCATAAACAAACCAAACCTCGCAGCTAACTTTGCCCTACCAAGAAAAGAAAGTTACGAAGATGATTCTACTAGACATCTGCAACAAGATCGCCACTGAGCTCGATTCGATGCCATCAGAACTAGAAATAAGAATACAATCTTACCTCTTAAAAATTTCAAGGCTACAAGTAACGATGATCCGCTTCAGGTATCATGTAAGGACGGAGGTGATAAATTGTAGAGCTTTGAGAAGTATATTTGGTAAAATATGGAATGAACAGATCGTGCCAGTTGCTTGGAGCGAGTCGACCATCATGCCTGTGTGTGATAAAAACCGTGGTATACGCTTGACTCTAGTCGAATAAAGGTTATTCTCTACAATTCCCGTGAATCATATAATAGAGAAGAACAAGCTGGATTCCGGTCAGGACAAGCTTATATAGATAATATTTTTACCTTAATACAAATACTTACGCGGCGATGTTTATATCCCCGTCTTCTTTAACTTCAGGGGTGCAATTGACTCAGTGGATCACAATGATCTATTTGAAATTTCGCCAAAAGCTGATTTGGCCACTACATCTTCAAATACTATACAAGCGCTCCATACAAACAATTCCAGTCGCCTCGGAGTTTGCATTGCAGTATTGCACAACTGAGGCACTAGTAGTGGTGTCAATCAAATTTGTCTAACTTCCCAGATTCTGTTTATATTTTCAATAGATGTCATTATGAAATGTACATTTCCTAAGGTTCAGGATGCACGCGTAGAAATTCTCTTTTTCGGTAAATTTGTGTATTGTTACTGTGCAGACGATAATGTATCATAACTCGACAACCGCGATACTGATCATGCCACTTTCAATAGATTATCAAATTCATAGAATTTAAACGTAAGATAGTTCTACGATTAACCAATCACCTATTTCAATTCTGCGGTGGAGATCTGGACCTAGTTGACAGGTTTACATATCTTGGTAACTGTATCAAAAACTCAGAAAATGAGTATCGAGGTTATTGTGCGAATCGCGACGGCTAGACTCTCCTTCTTCGACCTTCACCATTTATGCAGAAACACGATTATCTCGCCCTGCCTGAAGGATTGCGTAAAAAACATCTGCATGTGAAGTTTTGCTATGTGCCAACAGAACATGGTTGAAAACTTTGAACACTAAAAGCAATTCGATAGACATCATTTGAGAAGTATAACCAAAAAGGTGGCCACAACGAATAAGCATCACTGACTGACGGAGGCACGATTTTGGCTCGGCTAACAAATGCCCCTTGTTAGACAGACACACAATGCTTTATTAACTGCACAAGCACGGTCACAGCTATTAGTCACATCCATTCTCAGCTAACACTAGAATGGCACACGAGATAAGTTTGACAGATTTTGACAGGGCAGACACAGGTACAGTTAAGCACCAACAAATAGGGTTTAATATGAAGTGTTCGTCTACCAAGACTGCGTCCATCATCATCATCATCATCATCATCATGCCCAGCCATACAAAAGCCAAAAGTGACTAATGTTTCACTGTCATATAACCATAAGAAGCGAATATATATAAATATATATATATATATCCGTCGTAAAGTCCATCCCCTCCTCAACGTGGTACGACGGTGTCAACCATGTCTCGATGGCCGATCGTACATGGGCTAATGGGGCTATGGCGGTGGTGTCACCAGGGCGTGGTGGATTTCCGACCGGCAATCGGATTTCCTATAAAATACCGCATGAGCCCGACGACGGCACCATGACTCGGCGTGTGTTCCCCGCCACAAAAGAGTTCAACAGCCACAGGATTACATGGACTCCTGGACAGTACCCCGTACTTCCGAATGGCGAATGAGCTCTCAACAGCCACCGGCAACCATGCAACTTACTGCTGCCTTGCAGACTGCGCTTGGATGTGCAAAGGCTAGAGGTGCGTCCTCGATCAAAAAGCCGAGTGGTGAGGGGACACCACTTGTACCAAATTCCCAAGAAACTCCATGAAATGTGGAGCCGGCTTATCCTCCAAAAGGAGTCAGCCGCAGTAAAGTAAGTAAGTAAGTATATATATATATATATATATATATATATATATATATATATATATATATATACAACAGAAATATTAATTTAGACACAAATTTTTAGTGATATTTACGAGAAAGATAGAAAGAGAATATCTAGTTACCATTAGTATATTTATCAAGATAACTCATAGAAATGATGCAAACTAAACCTTTCCACAACACCACTATGGCCAAGTCAGCATTAGCCATAATGGTGTTGTGCACATCACTGCTCGTGGTTAAAATCTCTGCACGATAGGGCTTCGAATCGAGTTCAGTGGCGATCTCGTTGCAGATTTATGATACAATCAGATTCTTCTGAGCTATATTTTCTTAGTTGGTCAAAGATAAGTGCAAGGTTTAGGGTGTTTATTAAATAATGCGGTGAAAACAGCAAAGAACCTGTATGGTTGATATCGCTCTGACACACAATGTTACTACCAGCAGTGGTCTTCGTCATTGCTGTCCATCTTCCCTCTTTTATGTTTAATTTTGTAATAGATGCCATTATGAATAGTCCTCCATAAGTTCAGGATGCAAGTATCCAAGTTCTCCCAGGCAATGTGGTAGTCAATCTTGACTATGTAGACGATATTGTATTATTATTCGACAATAGTGGTTTTGTTTATGTTACCTAGAATAGTTTGGCAGTCAGTGTTCACTCTATCGGTATGAAACCAGCACTCTCTAAACGTAAGATACTTATACAGGAAAAACCACCACTCACACCAACTATAAGACTGCAGAATGAAGATCTAGGCATAGTATCTCCATCTATACTAAATCCTCCGATTCATAAATCATTCTCCGTTAATATATTTTCTATTTTAAATTATTAATTGTGCTACAATTATTACCTTTCATATTTCACAAGTTTTGTATTTTTATCTTCTAATGGTTACACGGAAGTAAGGCTTCAGTTATAAAATGTTGTTATATTACTTTAATCAAGGTTGCGAACTTGATATAAACACCTGACCCATTATGTAAATGCATTTTTCAGTATAAAATGAGTATTGTATAGAGTAGAAAAAGTAATTCATTTAGTAGACCGGTTTCGTTTTTATTTGGAACTCTTAACGTAATGTCCAGAATATTCCGCGGGCACGGCTCAAACCTGAGCACGCCTGCTTCGGAATCCGGTGCTCTAACCACTGAGCCACTTTGCCGTATACTACATACAATGTTCAGTTATATACTAATTATTCTTTTTTGTTAGTCTTTCCTTTAGGTGGAGCCTATATGCCATCCCTTTAGACCTTAAGTTCTAACTGACCTTCCTCAACCTCTTCGCGGCAAATTCTGGACAATACGTGAAGAGTTCCCAGTAAGGTCGAAACTGATTTACTGGATGAATACGTTTTCAGCACTACACAATGCGTAGTTTATACTGAAAAATGTATGTACATAATGGGTGAGGTGTTTATATCAAGATCGTAACCTTGATTAAAGTAATTATTATCACCGCCCGCACAGCCGTGTTATTTTACAACAAAAATGTAACAACGAATATGTTTTTTAATTATGCTGGTGTAAGGTAACGATAGTTCAAAGTTGGCTTATTGTTGCTTTTGATTAAAAATGGTTAATGAAAGATCTATTCTATAATGTTTTTATCCTCTCCTCTCATTTCGTATAAATAATCTTCTTAACTATGAAAGCATATTTAACTCAAATCTTAATCAGTCGAACACCATATTCGCGAATTAAATTTAATTGAAAAACCAGGCAACCGATATATACCGTAAGCCGAGTGGAAGGAGTCGAAAAAACTGCCATACGCTTTACAGATTCAACATAATAAATAAATGAATTTAAGATCAGTGATATGACACAAGCCCAACACATAAAAATTTTATAACCAGTCGCTCAATATAGCACAACGAATTTATGATCAAGTAGTATATTATCAAGAACGTAGTGAATGCATACTCTTAACTCAAAAGTTATAGAAAATACGACCAATAAGAGGTCGGATGGTCGTATTAAAACTCTACGTTTAAACGTTAGCAATTATTAATTGTGCAGATGGTGACAATAAATATTGAATATGTTTGCGAGTTATGAGAAATACCAACACCAAAACGTATTTTATCAGTTGCATAGCGTGCCTCCAAAGAACATTTAAGTAAACGAAATTAAAACTTGTGGTTTCATCATGTAAATCCATTTTTTGCGAGATCTTATGATGGCCAAAACAAGCCAAAACGCAAACACGATTTATATAATTGCCAACAAAATTTTACAGCATTATCGATCAATACTCTGGAGTGTTGCGGTAACTAGCAGAGACTGAGTCGCCGAAGTTGAACAAAGTGGAAGCAATAAAATATTTGTCGAACGCCGTAGCCAACAGACAAAATTTCAGGAAGAACTTTACTTTTGCGAAAACAGAACGATGATTCATTATAACAGACCTTCAAAAAACAAACAAGTTTTGCCAGGAGACAATCAATAAACTTATATGCCCAAAATATCCTGCACAAGACAGAATCGAAAGCGGCCGATAAGCCTTAAAAGCAATGATAGTGAGCACCTGATGCCGACAGAGAGGCTCGAGGTTGCGTCCAAATGCACGTAGTTGGTTAACGCATAGCATTTATGATCGAAACTCTAATTAAATTAGCCTAATTCGTTTCACTAGCTCTTCCAGAATTCTTTGGAGGATAATAGCAGATACTATCTTTGATGAAACACAAATCTAACTCATATTACGACATTTGGCAAATACACTAGTATTCGTTTATGTGAACGAATATAACAACGCCACGTTTTCACTTGTTTCAGAACGATTTCTGTCTCCAGATTGCGAAACCAATCTATTGTAAATCCTAAATTCATCAAACGCGAAACATGATAGGCCATCAAATCTATCGATGTTGGGTTATGAGCTATATAAAAGTATGGGCTACGAAATCCAACTTTTAACAAACTCGAAAGGTCACTTCATCGATAACCCTGCCCTTTACAATACGTAGAGGATTGATTGGCAAGCTGCGCTTCAAATAGCAAGTGCGATAGTAATACGGTGGAAAGATAAGCACTGCTAATAAATTCAGATATGTGCATACAATTTCAAATAGTTGATAAGCTTTGATTTAAAAAAACTCATATTCACTTTTAAACCTGTATCCATTATGTCATATATTGGACATAAATAATGTCATTAGATACAGAGGAAAAGACCAAAGACTTCATCGTTGAAGGCAATTCGATGCTTGCTTCAGGTTTTTCTTCATAGCATCGCAGATGCTGCAATTAAAAATGGCTCAGCAGAAACATAAGCGTACCTAAAAGACGGCTGCACCGTTGTATCTGATTTCAGTGACCACATATTTTGACAAAATACGGGTGGCAACATCGAGTGTAAAACTTTCAAGATTTAGTTTTGGATACATAACACCCGTGACACGCGTTTTTGTCTTGGATAGAAAAGAACTATCGTTTTTTTCCAGACTAGTCGATCTGAATACGACGAAATGCCACTGTCTCATCTGCATGGTTTACTTCGCTACATGTTGTGGCTAGATACGCCTCGCGGGGCTGAAAAGACTAAAATAAATCTAAGACCAAGATCGGGGAACCTTACATCGTTATCACAGCTATATTCAACAAAGGCCCACTTTCTTATATTCCGTTTCCAAGCAGTCAAGAACTAGCATGGCGTTGAAATTACAGAAAATCACTAAACTTTCAAACACTAGTCAGGCCAGTGGGCCAAATCTCAAAATATTTTTCCAAAAGGAAATTTTTCTTTCCTTTTCTATAGTCATTAAGAGTTGGCATATGTAAATGTGAACCCTACAGAACCAGGTAGCCCAGGCAAAAGGAGATATTATAACTGTACAGACAGATTACGCTCTTGCCGCAGCTCTAATTATCAGAAAGGCAAAGCTACATCTGTCCGGGTTACTCGTGCATTAGGACGTGCAAACAATCACCTTTTCCCGTGTGCTAGGTCGCAATAGAACATATTGTGGAGTGCTAGAAGCATTTCTGATCTGCAACAGACAAACAATAGAAGCACCGCACCCGTGGAACCCACCTATCGCGAGGCAAGAGCCCTCATCCTCAACGAACCAATAGATAAATTATCATACTTCATAAGTGGCACATGCAGATCAGCCAAGGCAGGTGGAAGTTCAGCGTGTGCATTTTGCTACAATAAAAAGTCAAAGCGCCACCACTAGTCTAATTCACAATCATCATCGAAATTAGCGTATTTCAGCACTGATGTTTATTACACCTGCCATCGGCACAGCAACGAAAGCTTTAAGTTGGCATTTTATTTATTTAAGTTACGATCAGTAAGGGAGGATAAAGGTTCTTCCACGGAAGTGTATGGAGAACATTTAACTCGAAGTTCCCAACGTTTAGGTCCACCTGTTCCATAAAAAAAAGCATCTTAATTTAAGCAAGATAAAATTTTCTGATCAAACAATGCAGCATTATTTTAGCAAACAACGAAAAAATATAAAACGTTGAATAGCCACCAATTACTTAGGAATAAAAATAGCACGTTGTTTTCAAAATTCTTGACTTTAGCGCAAGTTTATCCTGTATTCTATTTACTCTTCTAAACTTTCCAAAATAAAGTTACATTACAAGCATGGAATGTAGTTATTTTGTGAAGTAGTTTTCTATCCGATGATGCAGAAATTGACGGCCTCGTGTCCGGTGGGCTTTAAATAATCAAATCAACTGTGTTATGTTTAACTTTAGCGATACTGAACAAATTATGGTAGTCCAGTTGACACTGCAGATGGCTGACATCAGTTTTAATGCTAATATGCACTGGTTGGAAGGAAAAAAAGGTAATATTCAATTGGTGACCTTTCCTTAAAACCGTAGAATTACTACGCGACCGTACTCACAGTGCAGTCCCTATTAACATTGCTGGGCCTCGAATGAGTCATACACTCCTCTGCTATACTGGAGCCAACTATGCTGCAGATTGATTTTCGTGTCTCTATGCATGTAGTCAATGAGTAAAAAAGAACAAACCATCTTTCTGCTTCACGAACTAACACAGTTTATCTTTATTAGCAAAAGAGATATTGCCCATTTGCATAAAAATAAGCTATACATACAAAATCAGGGCATTACCATGCACAAAATAACGTAAATTTGTTCAAACCATAGAATTAATAAAACTAACCAAATAATGATCACCGTGTATATGTGTCACGAGAGCAAATTTTAACTGACGAAGGATTTCTTTAGTTCGCTCCGGACCAAACATTACGTAAATTTGCTGGAATGTGCCAATACCACAGTCAACTATAATGAAGGCCTCTGGACTGCGTAAATGAAAAAAAGGAAGAAGACAAACGAAATCGTGGTTCATAAAATAATATTTTTGTATGGTTCATTGCAGTTAGAAAAATTTAAATGCCAGTAGTCATGCTCATAAAATGAGCTAGATAATTAACCTGATTACTATAATCCAGGTTGTGATCTTGATACAAACACCTGACCCATTAAATACATACATTTTTCGGTATAAACTAAGCAATGTATAATGTTGAAAAGGTAATTCATCAAATAGACCGGTTTCGTCCTTATTGTGAACTCATCAGGTAGTCCAGAATATGCCGCGGACAGTACGTATTGAGTTCCAAATAGGAACGAAACCGGTCTACTTGATGAACTTCCTTTTCAACACTAAACAATAATTAGTTTATACTGACAAATGGAAGTACATAAATGGTCAGGTGTTTATATCAATAATTCCATCTTGATTATAGTAATTGTTATCACCACCCACACAACCAATGCTCGTTTATTTAGCCTGATTGTTAAATGCTGATAAAAATTTCTATTACAAACATGCATGCATAAACTAAGATATGGGTTTCCCGCCCGTTGTGTCCCAGAATACCTTTTTCCGATAGGGCAGAATTATCTAGGCATCACCACAGAAGCCTCTTTGCCACTAGACTCCTACAGATTCGCGCTCGTTCAACCGTCTCATCGTTAGCGAATAAATACAAATTATAAAGTGCTTATGATGTGAGCTCCAACATAGAGCTGTTAAGAAGATACCCGATAAAAGGGAATGCAGTATATAACTGTCTTTTAATTTTCAAACAAATTGAATAATAATCCAAGTAATATTCAAATAACCTTTGAAGGATTGAAATAAGCCCCAGCTAACATTTGACCAGTCCAATCGTATATGTAATGTCTTTGACGGTAATAAGGCTAAATATCTTTGAATTACTTTTGAGGTTTGAAATTATGCATGTAGATTTTAACGCTAAAACGAGCAAATGAAAAACGTTCACTGCTGAATACTACAAAAATTAGCAATCGCTAAGCCGCTAATCGGTATATCTGTGTATATCATTTTAAATAAATTGCAAAATGATTTGCTGAACTATGTGGAATATAGAATTATGCAATCAGTTGACTAATGACAATGAATATAACGTTAGAATCATTGAATAAATTAATCCTTGGCGAATATATTCTTTAACCAATTTAATCGATGACTTACATAACGCAACTAACAATTCAACATTAACTTTAGAGTATCCACAGTTTACTTTTGTGGGTGGTAGATTTTCAGTATCAGTTCCACAAAGATCTGGTTGGTTGCCATTTTCTAGTACGCACTGAGATCGTCAACGAACCACATTTCCAGGTGTTAGTACGAATGTTGTGGAAGCCTTCGGAGTGAGGGGACGAATCAGCGCCCAGTCACTACAAAGTCGAACTCAACGAGCATTTCGAAATGGAGATCAATCGGATTTTTGCAGAACTTATAGTGCAAATATACCAACCACAACAGAAAACCGTGGATACTATAAATGAAATGTTGAATTCCGAACCTAGTAACAAATTAGTTCAGTTGTGACCAGAAGGATCAACCAAAGGCAGCATGAACGGAAAGTATAATCTCATGAACATTCGTTTCGTGCTTACTGGCGACTCATCAGTAGGAGCCGGTATTACGCCCTTTAACCACTATATATTTGGTAGAAGAATGTGGAATAATAGGACGGTACAATCTCCTAGACGAATGTGTAAACCTGTAATAGTGAAGCTAACATAATCTAAAGTCAACGACAATGCGACTTCAATGCTAACTCACACTATATAATATATATACCGAGTCTGTAAAGGATACTAACACTATGGCAATTGTGTTAGTAACTGATACCTTTTTTTGAAATCGATGAGTACCGGATACTAACACTATGATTTCCGAGTCGGTACATGATACCAACCTGTTGGATATAAATTTATGCTAAAGTTCACCCAAATTGAGAATTACAACAATTTCCGAACACCTGTTACTCCAGTTAAACCATACACTCTGGCCTTCAACGATATCAGTTATCACATTTCGCGGTAAGCATGACATCATTCAATTCAATATATTACAGTTAAATACTGTTTGTTGCGAAGAACTAATATATATGCAAGTATTTATTAGGTTTTGCGAACCTAGTAACAAATTAGTTCAGTTGTGACCAGAAGGATTAACCAAAGGCAGCATGAACGGAATTATTCGTTGCGTTATGCGAGTTAACGATTAAATTTATTAAAGGATATAGGAGATTGTACCGTTCTATTATCCCACATTCCTCCCCTAAATATTAGGAGATTGCACCATCCTGTTATACCACCTTTCACACCTAAATATTAGATTATACCGTCCTATTATACCACATTCCTCACCTAAATATAGGACAATGTACCGTCCTGTGCCACATCTCCACCTAAATATTAGATTTACGAGTCTGTATAAGATCCACAACCTCATCTGCTATTGGGTTAGTACCGTCCATAATCGTCACCTAAATACTAGGAGATTGTACCGTCCTATTATCCCACATTCCTCACCTAGTAGGAGATTGTACCGCCCAATTATCCCATATTCTTTACCTAAATATTAGGTGATTGTACCGTCCTATTATCCCACATTCCTCCTCTATATATTAGGAGATTGTACCGTCCTATTATACCACATTCCTCACCTAAATATTAGGGGATTTTACCGTCTTATTATTCCACAATCCTCACCTAACTATTAGAAGATTGTACCGTCCTATTATCCCACATTCCTCACCTAAATATTAGGAGATTGTACCGTCCTATTATACCACATTCCTCACCCAAATATTAGGAGATTGTATCGTCATATTATACCACATTCCTCCCCTAAATATTAGGAGATTGTACCGTCCTATTATCCCACATTCCTCACCTAAATATTAGGAGATTGTACCGTCCTATTATCCCACATTCCTCACCTAAATATTAGGAGATTGTATCGTCCTATTATCCCACATTCCTCACCTAAATATTAGGAGATTGTACCGTCCTATTATCCCACATTCCTCACCCAAATATTAGGAGATTGTACCGTCCTATTATTCCACATTCCTCCCTCTAAATATTAGGAGATTGTACCGTCCTATTATAACATATACCTCACCTAAATATTAGGAGATTTTACCGTCTTATTATTCCACAATCGTCACCTAAATATTAGGAGATTTTACCATCTTATTATTCCACAATCGTCACCTAAATATTAGTAGATCATACCGTCCTGTTATCCCACATTCCGCACCTAGTAGGAGATTGTACCTTCCAATTATCTTATATTCTTTACCTAAATATTAGGAGATTGTACCGTCCTATTATCCCACATTCCTCACCTAAATATATAAGAGATTGTACCGTCTTATTATCCCACATTCCTCACCTAAATATATAGAGGTTAAAGGGCGTAATACCGGATCCTATTGATGAGTTGCCAGTAAGCACGAAACGAATGTGCATGAGATTCTACTTTCCGTCCATGCTGCCTTTGGTTTATCCTACTGGTAACAACTGAACTAATTTGTTACTAGGTTCGCAACACCTAATATAAACTTGCGTATATATTAGTTCTCCGCAACAAACAGTATTTAACTATTAAGGAATAATTGTAGTGATCGCAATTCGCAATTCAAGACAACAACGTTCAAGAGATATCTGACAGAAAACTTAACATTGCATCTTCACTGGAAGAAGTGCCACAGTTTAGAATTTACACGATTTAGACTGATCGTCTTCTGGTATCAGCTATTGACTACAGTATTACAAACAACGCGACAAGTAGACAGACTAAAAAAACAAGTACGATCACACATGGCTTCAAGTTCCCCATACCTTTAAATACAGGTATATCGTCACTTATGCATTCATAGGTGTGATATTCGGACAAGTCAAATTTAAAGTGAAAAACTTACGCAGTTTGAATCAAGACAGCAGTTGTATTTCTATACATAGTAGCCATCTGAGAACCAGTCCCGAGAAAAGTTACGATAGGAAACTTGTCATTTGCCAGTCGATGAACTTGATGATGTAAAAAGAAAACATTAAAATAAATTAAAAAGAAGCGGTTATTTTCTGCTTATAATTCAAATTTAAAATTAAGGCCTTACAAATTACAAAGTCGATGGACTTTGGTGGCCATCGACTTCAGTGCACTCATCATCACAAGTTTCAAAAAGAAAACTAATGAAACAAGACAAGGTACTTAAAACTTTCCACAGAGTCTCTTGCATAAAAAGATTAAAGAGAATATACTGATGTTCAAATGAATGGCGCAAAAATCACAAATATTCTAATTAAGCGATTCTTTCCACGGTTTTGCACACTAATAATAGAAAATGACAAATATTCAATTATTTGATAGACAATATCAAATTTATTTAATATTCAAGCTCGCAAACTTGATTTAAAGAACTGTTACCACCACCCGCGCAAACAATTATTGCTAAATATCAAATTTAGTTTTGATCATCTTTGGCGATAAAGATTTCAATGTAATTATAATATTTAGTTAATACAAAATAAAACGGTCTGAAACAGGTAGTTTACGAACTATAAATTATTCAATGATAAAACAAATCATTTTGATAGGACAGTGTACACTTGCCGAAAATAAACCATTTAAAATATTCAATTTGCAACTGATAATCTTACTGTAAGATGAGGCATAACTAAAATAATAACATTGCTATAAAATGATTCGTTCCATTTTCTAGGTACTTAAAATTCATTACCTAAATTTTGCAACAGATATGCTGGTATATATACCTACAAACACACATACATAAATACATGATACACACAAATACATGCATAAATACAAACATACATATTTACATATAAAATGCATACAAACCTACGTACATACGTACATCTATACACACACAAACATACAAGCACGCATGGATGCAAACATGCATACATACATGCATGGAAACTTGCATACACACATACATGCAAACATGCATGCAAACATACATGCAAACATACCTACATACATACATACATACATGCGTACATACATACATACATACAACATACATACATACATACATACATACATACATACATACATACATACATACATACATACATACATACATACATACATACATACATACATACATACATACATACATACATACATACATACATACATACATACATACAGACATAAATACTAGAGTAGAGCGTATGGATTTTTATAAGTAAATGGCGTTCAAAAGTAATTGTAATTCTCAATTTCGGTCCAATTTAGCATATCTTGAAATCCATTGTGTTAACACCTTGTACAAATTCGGAAGCCAGTGTTGATGCCACTTCACAGACTTTGAAAAAGACTATAAAGAGTAAGAAAGAAGAAGAAGACCAAGAAGAAGACGAAAAGGAAGTTGAATAAAATTTTGCTTCGCGCAAAATAAGTACTGAAAGAATGGATATAGCAGTTGTTAGTAGAAATCATCTACATGACCAGGATTTCGCCTAGTAACAACGAAATCATTGGCTAGTAGATAGATTGGCTCCCAATCTGCGATAATATAAAGAATCAGTCCTGTGACCAGCAACTCTATTTATTATATAGACGAGGTCAGCTAATTATCTGTTACATAATGTATGTAGTTAAATTATCATGACTTAACGCTAACATGAGCGAAGCTACATTCATATGCTTGAACAATGTGCCACTATTTTTCGCTCGTGCTCAATTTTCTATTACTTATATAGATGTGAAGAGAAAATTCAAGATAAAAGTATCGCATATTCGCAATAATAAGGCATTTTTCCTTCAGAAACACAAACAAACATCAATCTGCAAGTATGTATTAGGTGTTGCGAACCTAGTAACAAATTAGTTCAGTTGTGACCAGAAGGATAAACCAAAGGCACAACTGAACTAATTTGTTACTAGGTTCGCAACACCTAATACATTCTTGCATATATATTAGTTCTTCGCAAAAAACAGTATTGAACATCAATCTGGCTTTAAAAGAAACATGTTGCGCGAAAGGGAATAGATTATTTTCCTGATTCTCAGGTTGCGTTCCGATTTGTTTGAATTCACTGACTTCATGATTTTGCCAAATATTTCGGCCCTCGAGGATGGAGGCCTTTTTCAACGGCAAGCACATAACACACACAAATAATTATCAATATGTCATGTAGAAAGTTTTAGTTTGAACTGCCCCATTTATACTTGTTGTTAGATGTCTTAAGCATAACTTGTATTTTACTAGGTAAGTGTATGTCAACTTGGTACACATGCAGACAAATACACAAATCAAGTTGACATACACCTACCTAGTAAAAAGCAAGTTATGCTTAAGAGATCTAACAACAGGTATAAATGGAGCAGTTTAAACTAAAATTTTCCAGATGACATATTGATTATAATTTGTATGTGATGTGCTTCCAATGAAAAGGGCCTCCATACCCGGGAGTCGAAATATTTGGCAAAATCATGAAAACAGTGGATTCAAACGCAACACGAGAATCAGGTTAATTAATATGGCTGGCAGTATTATTTTAAAAATGAAATGATCGGCGTTGCCTCTTTACCAGCAGTACTAATAATAAAATTCTTTTAAAGTCGTATGCTGATTAATCGAACAGAGCCACTAATTCAATGCATTGAACATATATTAAATTCAATAAATAACCAATAAAAAATCATCTTGTTATTTTATTAAGAGCAATAAATAATAGTACCCTTTCCATGTGAAAATATACACAGAAATTTTATAAGATACAAGAATCGTTTCTTTCACATATTCTTTTTAAATATCTACAAGTGAACATCTCTTTATATATATAAAGAGGAGTTCATTTGTCGATACTTGAGAAGAATATGAAAAAGAAACGGTTCTTGAATCTCATTTTTTTAAATTGTCACTTGAAAAGTGTACTATTAATTTTATTAAGATTCGCATTCCAAACGAATCTTGCAAAAAGCTAGATGAATCAGTGGCGTTAAAGTACAGAGCGTAAGGAACGTTATTGTGGAAAGAACATTTTTATCAGTTTCTTAAGCAATTAACATTCCCAGAAAATTTGGAACGCAGCTTACGCAAGGCCAAACCACGGGTCAACCGAAGAAATCTTACAAGGTTGGAGTACTCAAGTATCGAACCGCTAAAAGAAGATGAAGCAGTGTCGCGGGCAAGAATCGGGTGTGTATCTTGTGTTTTGTATTTGCCAATTCATTTTGCAAGAATGAAATTTCTGATGTTTTTGCGAGCTGTTATGACCAAAGACAAAACAATAATATTGAAGAAATAAGAAAATGATATAGAACCTGGAGATTTGTGTGACTTAATACCGACCGATATTAATAAATGCGTGTCAAACATCAAAAATCCCAATCGATCAACTAACAATGGAGGCACTATCGATGAGCTTAAATTATGGAATTCATCTTTCTGATAAATGCGATGTTGATTTTGAGGTAGCACTTGAATTTCTATTTGAACGAAAAGCCGACTTAGAGCCTACAATTATTGATTATAAAAATAGGTTCAAGGCTACTTTAGTTAACCAGGCTTCACATTTTAAATCGTCGAATTGCGCAGAACAGCATGCATTAACAAAGCAACATTCAAATGCAGAAATTCAGACATCAAAATACCCCTTTTTCCAATGCCGCGTTAAAGTCCAAGCGGAAGACCAAAACATATTACCATCTTCGGTGCCAGGTTACACTCTACACAAGCTTATCTTACTATGCAAGAGAGATGTGCAGTTACATTTTAATGGAAGCAATGGGAAGCCCCCTTTCTCAAGTGTCGGCTGAGATTTTCCTGGGCCATCTTGAGAGCACATCATTAAAGACTGATATAAGTAAATGTAAACAATATATATGGTATGCAGATCATAGTTTCCTTGTCCTTAAAGACAGGTCGCAGTCGCGAAAATTCCTTCAAAGTTCCAATAAAGTGCATAAGAATAGCAGTCTCACGTCAGAGCATGAGAAAGGTGATTTTTTGTCATTCTTAGATGTACTACTAAAGAAAGGTACTAATAGTAAATTAAATAGAACGATTTACCATGAGCAAAACATGGTCTGCACAGTATTTGCATTACAGTAGTTTCGTGCCTTTTCAATATCAATTTTCAGCAGTTCGCGGCTGCTTTACAATAATTGACAGGTTGGTTAGTCCAGATTCAAATGTTAACAAATATAATAAAGCAATAAAAGATTAAATGTCTAATGGATATCCTAGACAATTAATTGAGTTAATTATTTACAATGTAAGTCAAAAGAAGTATACATATCTGCGTTCAGAAAAGAAAACAGTTTACCCGAACATCCCATCTCACGCAGCACAAAAGAAAGTTAAAGCGCCATTAACACGCACATTTAATGCAGATAAACGACGAGTGTTATTTCCGATGACACGCTTGCCTTTATCAGTGATCAAGGAGAAACAGCTGTTAATCTCCACCTTAAATATTACCAATGTCCATGCGCTAGTTATCGATCAACTAACATAAGCCAATCGACCAGACGTTAATTACTCGAATGAAATAACAGTGCGACATAAACGTCTGTATTAAATCAAATGGTGAATACACGACCGCAATTGTTAAAAACTCGCACGTGTGTTCTCCAGACGTGGCATTTAAGATAAATAATAAATGCAGTAACAGAAGGGAGTTAGCCATATAAGAATCTTTAAGGATAAACTGCAGTCGGATTTATGCAAGTAGAAAAAGCATGTTTGAGCATTGAGCTTGAACTGGAGGTGATGCAAGCAATTGATTGGTCGTTCCCTTATTTCAAATTCTCTCGATGTTTACATTTCTCAGTCTTTCAATTTTTATATAAAGAGATGTTCATTTGTGGTTACTTGAGAAGAATATGAGAAAGAAACGGTTATTTGTATCTGATAAAATTTCTTTTTCGTTTTACACATGGAAAGTGTAATATGAATTTTATTAAGAATGGCATTCCGAAAACAATAATATTCCTTTTAAGCACTTGGAATGCAATTGTTAAATATTTTGGACGCTTGTTGAATCTCTGCGATTTGCGTTCGCGGTTTGTCGCTTTGCACTATCAGTTTCACAAAGATCCGATTGATCCGCATTCCCAAGTACGCGTCGAATTTGTCTTCTAATTGGCTGGGTGCGGATTCGTCTCTTTCTTCCGAGAGCTTCAACACCGTTCATAATAACCATTGGAAATGGGGTACGATCTAATCTTCGTTGACTGCCAACGTTTCGATTCTGAATGAATCATTTCCAGTGGTTAGTATGAACGATGTTGAAGCCTTCGGAAGAAAGGGACGAATCCGCACCCAGCCAGTAATAAGACAAACTCGATGCGTACCTGGATCTTTGCGAAACTGATAGTGCTAAGCTAAAACCCGTGAACGCAAATCGCGGAGATTCAACAGTTGAAACTGGCACTGCGCAACCATTCAAGAAGTATTTTGGAAGCTTGGTTTATTTACACAACAGAATAAACAATGTTCTCTTTGCTAGTTACGGTGTATATACCGTGAGCAATAAATTAGATTTACAACAATAATGATCTTTGTGTTTTACAGGTTTATGTTTTGGTTGAGCTAACCATACATACTAATAATAAATTCTGAGGCTATCCGCATATACGACCATACCAAGATAGATGAAGTCAACAAATAGCAAGTGCCATTTCTACGAGAGCTAACGAATAAAAAAACAGAAGGAAAGTAAAGCCACCACCGAGGAAGTTTTAGCTGAAGGATTAGTTAAACAAATAATCTCAACTCGAATTCATGCTTATGAAGCACTTTATTACAAAAAAGCAATCATTTCACTTATAAATAAAAGCGCAATAGACGTGGCCTTAAACCATGAGTTCAGTGCAAAAAAGCTACGCATAATACGGATCAATAAAACGCACCACGGAACAGAAAACAAATGGCTAGACAACATTCCCAAGTGTAAAAATATGCAAGTTTTAAATATGGCCTAATCCTCTAACGTATTAAGGTTGATAAAACATTTTATCATAAAGCATTCGTTTGTTGTGGTCGTTTATGAAGAAATTGCTAATTTAATGCCAAGAAATATAAACATTTAGTTCTATTGTTCTGTAAATATAATTTGCTGGCCATTGGTGGCCGCCGAAATATATTCAAGAAACGAAGCACTGTAAATCAGCCTGTGTTAGTCAAAACCAGATCAGATAAATTCTGATAAATTCAGTATCGCCATTTTTCATTCTTTTAAACATTCAACTCAACCAGACCATCATTTAATAACTGGCGCTAAGAAACGCTTAGTTACACATAAATGACTAATAAAAAGCTAAATTATTTATTTTTAGTATCATTACCCAAGAATTTTGATGTATCAACAGTTTCAAACGAAAGAGCACTGGCCTTTCTACTAACTGGTTCACATTTGTCTGTTTCAAACGGTTTATGAGAGTTTTGGTAATCTATTCGCTTGGTACGATTTGTTTCTGTAGATCTATTGATATATTTTTCACACAACGATAAATTTTCACGCATTTCCTTCAAAGCGGCCAAAACCTCATCTCTTGTCAGGTACATTTCGTTGAATGCTGAATCAAGCCAAGCCTCTTTGTCTTCCTTGAGAATTTCATCACTAAAAACATGTAATACATATCAGAGTAAATAAATAAGAAAGAAACCGGTATTTGAATCTGATAAAATTCCTTTTTCGCTTTGCACATGGAAAGTGTAATATGAATATTATTAAGACTGGCATTCCCAAAGCAGGGTGGTTCAGTGGTTAGAGCACCAGATTCCGAAGAAGACGTGCCCGGGTTCGAGCCCTGTCCGCGGCAATTTCTGGACAGTACATGAGTTTCCAATGAAAACGAAACCGGTCTACTGGATGAATTGTCTTTTCTACACTATACAATTCTTAGTTTGTAACTGACATAAGTAAGCACCTAATGGGT
The DNA here is from genome assembly GCA_029291075.1 of Eudiplozoon nipponicum. NCBI lineage: Eukaryota > Metazoa > Platyhelminthes > Monogenea > Mazocraeidea > Diplozoidae > Eudiplozoon > Eudiplozoon nipponicum. The sequence goes on from JAQBSW010003547.1 coordinate 42,399, forward strand.
CAGGTGCTTATAATAACAACCAATGTTCGTTTAAATAAATTCAGGTATAGGCACTAATAAGAGCTTACTCGTTGGTTCTTGCCAAAAATTAAAAATAAATTATAATAATTCAACTTCCGTTTATCCTTCTGGTCCTAGTTGACAAAATTTTTTACTGGGCACGCGCTACCATTTACATATATTATATCTCCACAACAATTACGGCGAAATTTGATATCTGATATCGATCAAAGCCAGAGTATATGGATTCGTTGGAGTAAAAGTTGTTCGTAAGTAATTATAACTCTTAATTTTGGTGAAATTTAGCATATTTTGAAATCCGTTGTGCTGGAACCATGTACCGACTCGGCATTTCGAAAAAAATGTTTTGGTACCCTTTACAGACTCGATATATATTATATAGAGTGAGTTGGCTTTGAAGTCGCATCGTCGATGACATTATATGATGTTAACTCTAGTACCACTTTAATAATCATTCATATAGATTACAAATTTACCCAGATATCTTGACCAGAAATATTGTGGGTATATTGCGTAGTATCGGCTCCTACCGATAAGTCGCCATTAAGCAGGAAACGTTTGTGCACGTGAAATTTTACCTTTCGTTCATGCTGACGTTAGTTTATCCTTCTGGCTCTATTTGAACTAATATAGTACTAGTTATGCAATAAAAAATATACAGTTGAATATATATTATTTCTCCTCAATAAACAATATGTAACTACACAGTGATGTTTGAGATCTGGTTGATCTTGTATGGGTGGATTGAGTTTTGTACAGGTGTTTTCTTCGTTATATATTACTTGTACGAAAGCTCTTTCTCTGTATGTTGTCTTGATTGATTAAAAAAGGTCTCGCATCGGCAGCAAAATCAGCTATATCCGAGTGAATATTTGAAACGGGGCACCCAGCCAATTTTAAGAATTTATTAGTTCTACACAAAGCGAAGTTCGAAAAATTAGTATACGTACACGTAACTCATTACATAAGACAATAGGCCCTCTGCCAAAAGTTCAACCAACATTATATGTTACTCGACTAACCAAGAATCCCACAGGCTAACAACAATTTACTGGCATCCAGGTAAGCCTGAAAACCAATTAGACGAACCTCAATAAACATTTGATCAGATTGGCAACAAGCTTAAGAAAATAACAGCTACGACAACGGCATCAATATCATTATTATAAGTGAAAGAAATTGTACAACAATATGAATGATCGACACTGCAATTCGCACACCTTGCACTCTTACCAAGGAACACAATAAAGCTAAAGAACAGTGTGATACGAAAGAAAACATACGAGGAAATAACATTCGTATACTTCATAGCTAAGAAATGCGCTACAGCGAAAGAAACTAATCAAACTAATGAAGTCAGACAAAGCGCCAGGTATAGTGATAATGAATTCTACTTATTATGCTCAAGCCATGTTACAAATTTTTAATGACAGCTAAATTCGAAAATTCTATAACGAAGATTCTAAATTTAACACTTCAAAAATGGAGATCAAGCAGGAAATTGCCACACGACAAAAATTAATTCAATGCATAACGTAACAATGCAAAGCCAGTAGGTTGAACACCATCGATATTATATGGACTGTCTTAAGTTCACAAAATAATCAGCAATGATAATCTTTCTCCTTTCAGACCCAAATGATGTATGGTCGTCACTCCTGAGCATGGGTTAGTCAGATTATTATGCCGGATTATAAAACATATAATGATAAAATAATGGAATACATCGTTCAGTATAATTTTCAATTTGTGGAAAAAACTCGCGAATTAGATTTAAAAGAAAGAAAAATGTTATCTCTAGATGTACAATCTGTATTTCCTAGTATTTTAAATAAAACAAAAAATTCTCCGAGAAAATCTAAGATCATCTGCAGGGGAAACATTGATAGAAGTGGACGACATAAGGAAATTTCTTTTATTATGCACATCTAAAGTATGATTTTTATGCCAGAGACTTTTACAAACAAATTGATGGCAAAGATATGGGTAGTCCACTTGGATCAGTCTTATAAAACATATATATGCATCATTTAGAGACAACTGGATTAAAACCATTCATCATTGGAGCCCATACATACGTACGCTACGTTGACGATACATTCATGGTCGTTAGAAAGAGTGAAGGTACAACTTCACTGCAACATCATATAAAGAAGGTCGACCAAACAATCCAGTTTACATTAGAAGATAAAAAGACGGACATCTATCATTTCTAGATGTAGAAATAACGAGAGCTGGAGAAGGTACCTTCTCAAGGAGGGTTTACAAGAAATCAAGCTGGATTTGGCAGCATATTCATTTTTCCAGTAGTGAACCGAGGGCTTAAAAAGCGATCTCATAACCAACTTAGGAACACCAATAAGCAGGATTTATTCACTTAAGAATATTGAATTAGAGCAAAACCTCCCACGCGAAACGTTGAGGAATAATGGCTATCTTTCTTGGTTTATCTAATATAATCTGAGGCAAAGTAATAAAATCGAGGTCAATATAGATGAAAGTAATATACCTCACAGAATAACGCTGAATGATCCCTGCAGATAAGAAAGAGAATTCAAATCAGAATAAATCAGCATCTTACTCAAAAATTTTCAAAAAATGTCGCAGTTCCCGCACAAAAATCATCAAGTTGTGAACATATGCTTCTCACAGGCAATGTTGTCAGTAGTAATCATTTTTCAATTCTATGCAAGGCAAAATCCGAATAAATGCTTCTGGCTTTCGAAGTTATTGTAATTAATAAGCACGATTCTTGCTTACATGTGCAAAAATAATTGAAAAAGGAATCAGGTTATATTGGAATAGAAACGTAACCGAAAAACCTTCAAAGGAAACAGACGTGGGACACATTCAAAATTAAGGCGTTACGAAAAAGTAGTCTATATTGCTTGATTGTAAGATAGACATAGATAAAATGTGACTGGTTACGGCAAATCATTGGATGAACTAACCCAGGCTGCAGACTATAGTAGAAATAATATCAATTAATAAATGTTGTCCCATGGATTGTGGTTCTTCATGCTCATATATATATATATATATATATATATATATATATATATATATATATATATATAAGATCTTCGCAACGAGGAATGCATACAAATTATAAAATTAATTGAATGCTCGCCAGCAAAGTGTTATAAATAATGCAAAAGCAACTGAAATATGAGATTTTGTGTAAGATGCAGATTGCAAGAATTGTTTCCATTATCCGGTTTGGTTGTATTTATTACGCCGAATTTACAGTGTATTTACAACGAAGATATACTATGGGTGCTTTATTAGATGGTGTGCCGTGAATGATTATAAGTCCAATTGGTTACCAAATATATTTTATACGTATACGATTAGAGGATTGAGATGTGCAATATCCGCATTAGATTATCAATAACAGGAGGTTTAAGGCGTAATGTTTGATCCTTTAGCTGAGTAACTATTACAGATAGATCAAACGTATCAGTAACATTAGACTATATGCTTATGATGAATTTTCAATTTTTGTCTAGTCTTATAGAAAGAGGTACTCAAGGCTTAACGTACATATATTCATAATCCAGTCTAAAGGTATTTTAAACCTTAACTTGAAGTCAGAATCATAATTAATTAAAAAAATATTTGCCTTTGTGAATTCGGTATAAAAAATTATCGTTTTTAGAAACAACGGATACCAGTTAGAAGAGAAAACCAGTTATCCGAAAGAAAGATCAAGAACGCGTATTGATTAAAACAGAAGCCCGAATAGTTAACCGATCGCCTTTTTAATCGAAAAAAGGCAAAGCACCTAACCTTGACTAATTAAATAATTTTTGCGACATAAACTATTTAATAATATTCAAAATAATAATAATAATAATAATACTATGGCCTAACTTCTTTCATAATCCTTCACAAGCTCCTATTTCGAATGGATTACACAAACTTAATTATATTTCATAAGCCGAGCTGGAGAATTTTGTTGTTTAAGCAAATATGATTTAGGCATAGCCTAACATTATCACTATTTAACGTTCCGTCGCACAATAAGTCCTAACCACTCTTCTTAGAAGCAACAGAATCAAAATATTTGTGCAGTTCAATGTGTATTCATGTTAAACATGCATATTTTTACTTTATTAGGCATTTATTCTAAAAACTGGTTGTACGTCAATGCTAAATATCATGTCGATATAAAAGCTATAGATAGATATAAATAATTTCTGAGGCGTTAATCGCTGTTCTAAATAAGTTCACGATGATGCCTGTCAAAATTATCATATAAATATTGCGACCCTAGCGAGTATACGATAATGTACCTTTATACAAGTAACTATAAAATAAATGAAATGTGCTTGATTGAATTGACTTCTGAGTGTTACAGTGATTGTAACTCGCAAAATACATTTTTTTTAATTTGGCAGTTAGGCACATAGAGCCAAATTATGCTTTTTTTCGAGCCAGCATAATGAAAGTCAGGAGTTAAACCCAAAGCTACTGTTCACAGCATATACAATCATACAGACGAATGCATTTCATTATATCCTACGGATAAGCTGCCTTAAATTCCAGCATTTGAGGCAGGACTTTTCGTTGTTATGACGTTGTGTATGTCTTTATGACTCATTGGATTATATTAGCAAGAGCATCCGCGCAGATCTACCTTCTCATAACACCTAAATAAACGATGAGAAGTCCGACTAACAAAGTCCAAATTCCAACTAGGAATGAGCAGCAACATTTTCATTAATAGCCAAAAAAATTTAATAAGAATTTCGAGGCTATAAGGCAGTGAAGCATCAGAATATTACACCGATGTAATACAAGTTGGCTGTAAATGTGAATAAATAGATTGAGAAATGTGGAACAAGAGAGAGATGCAACATATTTTTTGGTCTTTTTAAGTTTAAATACAAGTCGAAGGTGACTTGGGATGCTATAATTTCCAACCAGTCTAAATGTACACAAAATGAACTAGACGTGTGTTTAACAATAATTCGATTTAAGCAAGAAAATATTAAAAATATTGTACATAAAATAAAACATACTAAAAACAAAATATGTGTATCAGAGTTAATGTTAATTCTAAAATATGATTAAAAAACCTACGTCACAAATCCTGTGTCTCCGATAAGTTGGTACTGCAAATGAGGCACACCATAGACAATCTTTTGATCTTTACTAATTTGGGGAATCTGAAAGTGAAATGTAAATGATTAGAAAAAAAGGAAAAAAATAAGCAACACAAATGCCGCAAAATACATTTACTTAGAAGCTTGACAAAATTAGGCACCTGAAGAATAAATGATTCACAAAGCCGAAATTTACACATTAAATTTATTTCACATGCATACAACTCACATTGTGATAAGATTGTGCACTAAAATTAATTGCCTTCTTTCACCAAATACTTTAATGCATACAATTTTTAATTTATGACCAATCAACGCCTTCCTCAGCAGGCGATTCCAGAATAGTAGAATAATTAGTCAAAGGCACCATTACCAATGCTAATCTCTGCAAAACTTGACAGAAGCCGACCAATCTGGTGTCACCAGAGATGCTAGATAAGCGGGTCCTCGTTTAGCACGACCTAATGCTCCGGATCAAACTTGCCATAGTTACTATTTTCGACGCGTATAGCTTCAGATACTACCGGGTACATATTTCTCGAGGGAAGCATTAGCTCTCTGAGCTCGTCTTCCGTTATGGCTCCAGAATGGCATTGTCAGCGTATTTTGTCTACAAGTCAGTCACTATCACAATCTATCCCCTCTACACAGTGTGATGCAATGACCTATGATTCAGAAAAGAATAGCATCATCAGCGAAATCAGCCCTTACTGATCACACAAATAGGGCACAAAATAAGCCAATTAAAATATTCAATTATTCAAAAGCATGCTTAAAAATTAGTTATTCATCTATGAATCAGAGTACATGGAACAACAAGAACCCGAATACAATGCTCGAAAATTCTATCAACCGGGCACAAATAAGTAAAACACCACCTGTATAAGGGTAGATAATGTATGTTAACTTTTCTTTATCTCAAGCAGATTTCCACACAAGGCTGACGAGAAAAATATGCACCGCATACCTTATTGGGAATAGTGACTGGCCAGTTTCCTTCCTCAGTCTAAACTTTTTCTCATTCAGACACACCTTATTTAATATTAAGCGCTAATAGCACAATGAAGCAGGATTCGAGGCTTTACCTGAGATATGATGGCTGTATCTAAAAAATTTTTAAAATCATTCACGCTAAGGATACCACTACGCCTAGCTAGGATTCGCCAGGCGCCAAGCCAAACATATATGAGACTGTTGGCCAACACTAGTAATAACGTTGGCGAAAACCCAGATAAAACAGCAGAACAACTAGTATAGATAAATTTGTTACGAAACTAGGAGAGACCAGAAGTTTTACCAACAAGTGCTAGAGTAACACAGGACTCATAGTCAGGCAGGTGTTCATAGTTCCCTGAACATACAGAATGTAGGTACCATCCTAGCCGATATTACATATAAAATGTATAAACAGATTTCAAACAACACGGCAACAAAAAGCAGTAGCAAAATTACTTATCCAACCTTAACCCAAACCACACGCACATATAAAGTAACTCGAAGAAGTTCTTATTAATTTTGAAGACAATGTATACTGAACGAGCAATTAACGGTTTTAATAAAATAACTTTAATCGCTTCAAAAATATAAATATATGCTCACATAGATTTAGTTTCTTTTGGACAATAAACTATTAATACATTACAGAAAGCAATAAAGAACATAGTTAGGATATTAGCAAAACCATATCATTCATAAATTTAAAATATAAAAAGCTTTAAATTATACTATTGCATAATTTAGAAAATATCAATGCATAGTTTAATACAAGCCGAAATAGGCTTACGTTAGTATGTCTCATTTCGGCAATACCATAAGGCAGTCTGAACACATTTTCATCAAAGAAGTGATTCATAATGGTGGAATATCTGTACACAAAGTCAAAAATAAGACCATCTGTAGATCCGTCCAATACCAGATGCTGAACATTGACATTTTCTTGACCAGGTGCGCTTTTCGCCGCGGTTTCTAGTCTACAGTTTATTTAAAAATCAGGAGGGGAAACTTTAAAAAGCAGTTCATTATATGATTTTTTAAACAATTATTATCAACGTTAGTAGAATTGCACAATAGAGCTTCGTGGTTTAAACGACAAACCTCCGTCTGTAGACTATCTTTCACACGAAATGCACTAAAAAACTTCGTCTAGCGCCTGATGACTGTTGCAAATAATTGAATGTAAAACTCATTAGCCTACACATCAAAACATCGTATTAATTTCCAATCCCGATATCCTCATAATGGGCGCACTGTTAGGCCCTGACGACAGAAAATCGAATTACATACCAGCGTTATTTCTTATTATTGGTTGTATATGAAGCTTTTAGACGTAGAAAGAGAAATATGTATTTCAAACTAGTCTCCATTGGCTATCCTAACTTCGACTCATTTTACTCCGATTTCACACAAATTGTGCGGAATATCTGAAAAGAATGTTATCAACAGACTTAAACAAAGGAAAAAACGCGAAATATTATTTTATCAGAAAATCCGGTTTCCGCAGCTTAGACCAGAACTTCTTGGCTGTGATATTAAATTTTAAAAAAGAAATTGTAGATATTATCATAAGTAGTAGAAGTAGCAAAATTTTTGTTCATCGTTTTGTTGCTTGAATTGCCTAATATGTCAATTATTCAAAATCAAGTTTGCGAGCTTGAAATAAACACCAATTCCATTGTATTTAACTAGTCGTCGAACAACATAGCAAAACTGACGCCAATTCCACGAGCTAACGCGTTTCGAGCATCCATGATAACCAGCCGAGTACGACGGCAAACTGACTAGCAGGGATCGAACCGCAATGAACATATATATTGAAAGCAAAATTCGATGTGCAGCTCTCACCTCTAATAGTCTCGCATATATTATAGTTGACAGGAAATGCCGGCTGTACAATTTGCCGTCACGAACATCGACTTTTTTTCAGCTTTCGCTACACACACACACACACACACACATATATATATATATATATATATATATATATATATATATATATATATATATATATATGTAGGTAATACAATTAAACATTTATTGATTGCATAGTGGTGGTAACAATTCATTAAATCAAGTTTGCGATCCCATAGTATTTAACCAGTCGTCGAACAACCTAGCACACGTAATTTACTTATGTCAATTGGTTGGTTGTACGAAATCACCAACATCATCATTTCCAGCTACACAAAAGTCAAGTGACTAATATTTCACTGCCATATAACCATAAGGAGTGAAAAAAAGTATATAAGTGAATTTAGATAAATTATTATTGAGATTTATGAGAGGGGTAGAGAGAGAAGGAAAACCTTGCTACTATGAGTAAATTTATCAGGATAACTCACAGAAATGAAGCAAACTAAACCTCTCCACAACACCATTATGGCCAAGTTAGCATTCAGGCAAGGCGACATCAGCAACACAGCTTCCTTGCGGATTTCACCGTATCACGTCATAAACAAACCGAACCTCGCAGCTAACTTTGCCCTACTAAGAAAAGAAAGTTACGAAGATGATTCTACTAGACATCTGCAACAAGATCGCCACTGAGCTCGATTCGATGCCATATCGCTAAGGGTTTCTAACCAAGAACTATGATGCGCACGAGGACCCCATCCTGGCAGACGAGTGGGTCCTATACTACCCAATTTGGATGTAAGTGACTTCAACTGTTTCTGCCATGTCAAAATCTGCCCACCTTGTTTCTTACGCCAATTTGGTGCTGGATGAGAGAACAGAGCTCTATTGGGCAATCGGAATGAGGGCATACGCAAAACGTGACCGAGCCAACGAAGCTGATGGAGCCTTATTTGCTTTTCTAAAGACGAGCACTTATTGTCAGATCCAAAAATACGTCTACGGATATCAACGTTAGTTATTCGTTGTTGGTAACCAACATGTGCTATACTTCTCAAACAACGATGGTCGAATTCCTGTAAGCGTCTAAAATCATCAACTCTAAGAGGCCAAGTTTCACTAGCGTATAGTAAAATTGCACGTACAGATGAATTGTAAAGACGACCTTTAAGACAGAATGAAATACTCGCGTCTCTCTATAAATGATAAAGGTACGAGAAAGCTACTCTAGCTTTCCCCATTCTTATTCTCACCTCGTCGGTCATATTGCCTACGTTATTCATAGAGCTCCCAGGATTCGTTGTAGACCTTAACGTGATCAGATGTATTTGTGTAGAGAGCGCGTATAATGTTAACAAATTTTGTGGGTACACCACTTTTCGACAAAATATGGAATAAAGCATTGCGAACCACCGAATCAAATGCACCCTAGAAGTGTATAAAGACGGCTTTCTCATTCCATATAGTATGAAAAAGTTTGGTCAATGCTCCCTAAATTAAATCGCCACCATCATTAAATAATCCTCGAAGCAAATCATCGGGGCCTGCGGCTTTGTGCCGTTTAAGAGATAGGATTGCATCGCGTACTTTTAATTCGGATAGTTCTTCGGGACTAAAATTCCACACTATTTCTCGAAAGATTGGTTTAATTGTGGATCTGGATTAATTGAAATTACCTGATCTGCGTTTTGACTATCGCAGATCAGGTAATTCCATACTGTTGATGCAGACATGTTTTCGGGAATCGGAACTAACGCGGGTGGCCAAGAAAATTGATCTCTAAAGTATTCAATCCACCTATCAAGACGACTTATTTTATCGGTTATTAAATGGTTGTTTCTATCATTTATAGCTTCACTAACTTTTAATTTACTCGGACCTGTTGCGCAAATAAGTTGGAAAAAACAGCGACCATTACCTGACGCGAACGCTTCTTCCATTTCTTCAGCCTTTCTTGTCGAAAAGTTTTCGAGATCGACTTTTAGACTGTGCTTAAGTTGGCGTCTTATATTGCGACGAGTATTATTATGAGCCGAGCCAGGTGGAATTAGGCGTCTTGTTCCGAGTATTTCTACGAAGGCCTGCAATGTCACAAACAGCAGTACTTGCATTTTGCATAGTGGAGCTTATCTTGGACCAAAGTTAATTCGGATTATCGCCATCAAGACCAGTTAACTTAGACTTTAAAATATCTGCATATTTTTTATGCAAGGAAAATAACGAAACATGCAATAAACTACGTAAATCGCATTAGAAAATAATTCAGATTATGGCAAACGGTTTCGTAACGCAGATATAGAAAGGCTAGGTTAATTGGTAGGTTAAATCAAAGTATTAATGTAAATTCCGTGTATGTTAATCAAGGTATGAAGAAAAAACAACAATAATAATTGTTTTGTGAAAATTACGACTAAATAGGAAGACAATCTGAGTGTAAAAATCTGACGCGATATATGAACGTCGCACTAAAATTTTGTAACAATACGTCGTCAACTTACTGATTGCAAAACTCCCCATACGCTGCTGTCGCAAATAGGCCTCTTGGAAGCATATGTACAACAAGACCCAACTTAGTCTCAAGTGATTTGTTTCCTTTGAGTCCTGGTAATAATGTGGACTGTAGTGAATCCGAAGACGACTCTTCAACAGACGACAGATAGTTGGGGTTAGAAATACTTTTGAATAACGCCCGATTTTTAACCAGACTCTGAAGGTATTCTGAACCGGGACAATCAATGAATAGTACGTTAGCTGGTTCCTTGTATTCTTTTAATACGTCGTGTATGGTAATCTGGAATACAAAAATAAACAAATCAGGTTATGTGGGGTTAGTATTTACAAAAAACAACGAAAATATTAAAAGATTCCAGTATTTAAACAAGGCAGTATGAAGAATCTAGTATAATTGTACATTCATAGAACAAAGTTTCTTTCTCGAACGGAAACACAAAACCATGACCACATTATAAGCAAATATCTTTTGAAAGAAAAAGCAAAAGGTGGCGAAATAAAATTAGATAAAATAAATCTTAAGGAAATTTTTGGATCTTCGTAAGTCAGTTTTACGCCATGCTCTAATCCACAATGAGTAAAGTCGACTTTTCAGAAAACGAACTTGACGAAATATTTACTACAAAGCATGACTAAACGAACCAAATATAGAAAATCTGCCTTTTAAAGTCCTACAGATTTGTGCAAATCCACGTATATTTTCAGTAATGAGGTTGCGGTACATTGAAATCAATTTGCAAAATAGGCAAATAATAGCGTCCGGTCACGAAGGTGATCTGTTAGATCTTCTATTATTTCAGTTAACAACCAGACATACCCCAGCAACCTTGTGATCCGGATGTTTATCGAGCCTCACAAGACAGATTACGAACAAACGCAATCGACGACTATTAATCAAAAAGGCGGAGAGGATGACGTATAAAAACGGATAAATAGAACAGGGAGGCTCGTCACACCTGCTGGTGGCCAGCTAAAACGGATCTTCACAAAATGAGCGCGAGTGTGTAAAAAACTGCTTAAATTGTGGGATCCTATGGGAAATAATACCAAAGTTCTAGAGATAAAAGTATAAGGTTGGTTTTATATATTAACGGGCAATACAAGAGTGGCCACTATGAGTGAAGCAAGGCACAGAATAACAACAAGAACAGCCTAATCTGGTGTAGGAATATCTACGACACAAATAGCAAGACGTCTATACGTGAATTGTAAAAATTCGAATCTCCATGGAAAATAAGTTTAGTGCTAGTGTTCGTACAAAATCTGACTCGTCTTCATAATAACTATAATTCAAGTTTAAGGCTAGCACATGGTTCTTCTGCTTTCGTAAGCTTGGCAACTATTTTTAGGCAATATTACTGCCTACAAATGTGGGCTTTTGCACTTAAGAAGTAGATTAAATGAAATGTGTGAGAAACCCACATATTGTGCCTCAATAAAAAATTTAGAATATCATGGCCTGTAGGCCATATCCTTTCGAAAGAAAGCGTTTAACGTTAGTCCTAGTTAATAACCGCCATGTTGATCGGCCTACATCAATTGATCGAACACTTAAACATGTGCATCTATAAATAATAGCTGATAAGAAATACTGGACGTTTATTTATATATGCCGATGTAGAAAAATGTGTTACCTTATCTAGAAAGCACAAGTTTACCTCATTGAACGTGATTTAAAAATAGTTTCAATTTTCTTGTTGTTTATTCTTCAAGCGCTCACTTTAAGTTATCAGAGGGATAAACCAAAGACAGCATGAACGGAAAGTATAATCTCATGCACAGTCGTTTCGTGCTTACTGGCGACTCATCAGTAGGAGCCGGTATTACGCCCTTTAACCACTATATATTCGGTAGAAGAATGTGGAATAATAGGACGGTACAATCTCCTAGACGAATGTGTAAACCTGTAATAGTGAAGCTAACATAATCTAAAGTCAGCGACAATGCGACTTCAATGCTAACTCACACTATATAATATATCTACCGAGTCTGTAAAGGATACTAACACTTTGGCAATTGTTTTAGTAACCGATACCCACATTATTGTACCGAAAAGGTACATAGTACTAACACAATGGTTTCCGGGTCGGTACATGCTACCAACCTGATGGACATCAATTTATGCTATATTTAACCGAAATTGAGAATTACACCAATTTCTGAACACCTGTTACTCCAGTAAATCCGTGCACTCTGGCTTTGATCGATATCAGTTATCACATTTCGAGGTAAGCATGACATCATTCAATTCAATATATAACAGTTAAATACTGTTTGTTGCGGAGAGCTATTATATATACAAGTATGTATTAGGTGTTGCGAACCTTGTAACAATTTAGTTCAGTTGTGACCAGAAGGATAAACCAAAGACAACATGAACTGAAAGTATAATCTCATGCACACAACTGAACTAATTTGTTACTAGGTTCGCAACACCTAATACATACTAGCATATATATTAGTTCTCCGCAACAAACAGTATTTAACTGTTATAAATTAACTGTAAATCAGAACACTGCGGTTACGATAGTCGTTAGCGATAAATCGAAGATAAAAATAATTATTATAAAATACGATCTATAATAAAATTCTTAATACCCTTTCCATATTCAATAACCGTTTCTTTCACATTTTTTCAAGTATCTAAAATTATTTATATATATATATATATATATATATATATATATATATATATATATATGCGTTTGGTTGGACCCATTTGTAGAAACTTCAGGAGAAAATAGAGAATAAACTGTTTATATACCTGATAAAGTTAGTTTTTATCTTTGCACATGATGGGAGTACAATGAATAACAATAAAAAGCGAAGGTTCACAAACATGCTGAAAATCATATTCAATAGACATATCCAAAACTAGGGATACCAACTTTGACAGTACAATGAAAGAACAAATAACAAATTTCCTGAAATTCACAGAATAAGAATATTGTGCAAAGAAATGGAAATTAAATTAAACAAATTTTGTGAAACTCTGAAAACTTGCTGTTCAATATAAAACTCAAAATGCGACGAGCTATTCCAATCGAAAAATCAGAGTTTGGAATTTAAAATAATAAAAAGATTCCCGCAAAGCATACTGTCTGGAAGTGAATTTTGAAGTTCCAACTAACAAAACATGCCATATAGGCACCACCGAAAAGGAAGTCTACCCAAGAAACATTAAAAGAAACATTGAAAATTGTATGTAGTGTGCGGAAGATTGGCTCAATGGTAAGAGCAATAGATTCCGAAGCAGACGTGCCCCGGTTCGAGCCCTGTCCGCGGCAAATTCTGGACAGTAAGTGATGAGTTCCCAACAAGGATGAAACCGGCCTACTGGATGAATTGTTTTTTCCTACATTGTAAAATGCTTAATTTATACTGTAAAATGTTTGTAAATCATGGGACAGGTGTTTTTATCAAGATCGCAACCTTGAATTAAATAATTGCTATCAGCGCCTGCACAACCAATGTTCATTTAATTATACAATGAAATTGTCGACGTCAAGTGTAGCAATGCAACTGAATGGAGACACTGTCTTTAAATGAATTTTCATCTGTGACGCGAACTATAGTAGACGAACAGCGAGAAAGTTGGCCTCATAAATAACTGAATCAATCCCACCTTCGATCAGACAAGTTGAAAGTGATGGTGCAAAAGCTGATTTTAAACAAAGCATTGATAAATTTAAAAATACCAAAATAATGACCATTTTAATTAAAATCTTGAATCATTTACATTTCCAGGTGCCCCGATTTTATTTGGTCTTGATTGATGTGTTCTCACTTGTCCATTCATTTTAAAGCCGTCCATAAGCTGCTTGTCTGAAAATGACGTGGAACCAGATTTTCCAACTGAAATTCTTATTCGAACATCATTTTTAGACAGCAGCTGATGGACGGCTTTTAAAATGAAGGGACAAGTGAGAACCCATCAATCAAGACCAAATAAAATCGGTGCACCTGGAAATGTAAATGATTCAAGATTTTACCGACCTACGAATGCTATCAATTGTCCCGCACAAGAAAATGGCGGAATGATAACAAACAAAAAGGACAGCACTGCGCAATGTACATCAACATCTAAGCATTATTTAATCTGAAGTTATTATTAATAAGACAAGAAATTCTTCAGGGTTGACTCCACAGCCACAGGAAGCAAAACAACTTGTGGCAAAATGTGGAATTCTCATTTAAGACAGGTCTATTTAAATTTATTTTAATTATTGTTTGCCCTAATATCCGCTCTTCATACCTATTTTCTTATACTCGAATGTATACACAAACTTATCCACGTCACCCCCTGCCACGCACACAATAATTTATGTACACATATGTGTACTCTACTAAAGTGACATTAATAGAATAACTATAAACAACCCCTATGGATTGGCTTACACGCCTAACCGTGACTTCTCCATTTTATAAATTACTTTACCGTACGCGTAAAGGGTCATCATTTTTTAAAATTTTAATCATATTGCAGTAATCCTCAAATTCCCGGTTTACAATGATTAATGTAAATCTGTCTTGATTGAGGATCCGACATTTGCCAAAAGTTGTTTTGTTTCCTGTGTGTACGGTGTCAAGCCTGAAAATGGGACTGAAACTGAAGTCCCGAAAATTCGGAAAGTCTGGTTTCAATGTGATTGTCAGACGAGCAGCTCATGGAGGGCTTCAAAATGAAGGGACCAGTGAGAACCCATCAATCAAGACCAAAAATCAGTGCACCTGTAAATTTTACCAACCTACGAATGCTATTAAATTGTCCCCTATAAGAAAATGGCGAAGAGATCACAAGCAACAAGGATAGCACTGCGCATTATGCATCAACATTTTAAAAATACTTTATTTCTAGATTCTTTAGTTGTTTAGAAAAATAATATTTTATAAAATTAATAGTTAGCAAAATTAACTTACGACTTTAGACACTGACGGAATCTCAACTGTCTCATTAGCCTTAAGTCTTTCAAGCAATTCATTATGCGTAATTTGACTATGAAGCACAAAAAGGTAAATTAATAAAAATTACTATTTAAAAGCCATTTACTTCCGTTTAACTAATTTTACTGGCAATATAAAAATATTCACAAGTTCAAAAAGTTATGTCACTATAGTACACAAATGCATGTTTGAATTATATTAAAAATTTAATTCGTCTGAGAGAAAAAACAGGATGTAAACTGGTGAAAATGAACTTTGTGTGTTTATAACACATTTATAAATGTAGAAAAATAATGAACTTCAATTGGTATAAATTTTCAAACTGTTTAATAAAGGTAATTGCAGTAGTTTGCAAGTATGTATTAGGTGTTGCGAACCTAGTAACAAATTAGTTCAGTTGTAACCAGAAATTTACAAATCACTGACTGCCACGTGGCGAGTAGTCGGAGTGAACTGCTGTTTCGCTGCGGTAAGGTCGATGTTTTGCATATAGTTGGGAAAGCAGAGGCTATCAGAAATGCCAACCAAGCATTTTTAAAGAGCAGATCATTTAAAATACCAAGCAAGCGATATCAAGAATTTTAACGGATTTTTTCATCGTCATCATCATCATTAACAACAACACAATAGCTTTATAAAACCGATACTTCAGTGCTGCATAACTGGTATTCATTATTTTCAGGATGAAAAAGAACACAAGATGTCTCATTCCTAATTGGAATATAGGATTTAGTTTCAGAGGCCTTATTCTCTTATTCGATTTGCTAGCTAGAGCTGACGAATGCAATCTACCCGAATCGTCTGGTGTGGAGGGTTGGTGGTCAAAGCTCTATTTAGCGACCGAAACTTGCACTTGCCCTGTCACACGAAGTTTCATACCGAATGCTGCCAGCAAGGTTCATACTTAAAACGCACAACGACTGACTAATCCCTTAATAAGAGTTGAGCTTTGATAGGAATAACATAAAAAAATATAAGCAAAGAAGTAACTTATTGAGAAGTCATAAAAAATTATTCTTAATAAAGGAGCGAGAATCTGGCATATTTGCGAAAATTCCAGATTACTTCTAAATTTAAAATAAAAGACGAAAACCAATTCTAAATCCAGCAATGGCTCGGATAAAAGATATGACCGTAATAGCCGCGACGTGAATCTACGGAATTGACTTTGGTTGTTCGCGCAGGATTGCCTACGTGGATTACCTAGAGTGGATGTTAGACTTTAAAAAAGAATACAATTGTGAGTCAAAAAAGCACAAATTTTGACGAAACCCGTTGAACTTTCAGATGATATGCTCGTAGACACAGAACGTCTATATTAGTAACTCGGAAGAGATAATTACCAAGGCTGCGAAGAAGTAAAGCAATCATGAACATAATAACTTAAGAGAACTAAAGAATTCTGAGCAATTTCATCAAGTTATGGATCTTAATCATAGAACTGTTACGCACAACGAATAGCGGACCTTAGCTAGTCATAACGGCAGATATAACATACCTTTCTAGCACTATCGAGATATAGCTATCCGATTTGGTGTGCAGTCTTTATTTAGGATAAAATACGCAATTAACTCAGCGTTAAATGGGTAGAGGGAAAATAATCGTAAGCGCGTCAAACACAGGGGATACTTTACGGCAGCGACAGGAAACTTTAGTTGCTGTTGCGCTAAAACCACATGCACTAGGCAAGTGCATGATCTATAGGGAAAATATCTATCTCTTGAATAATTGGGCTGCCTAATGTTCATTTACAACCACACATATCCATAAATATTTAAGTCATATGTCAGTTAAGCACTAGTTTTCTAATACTATTCAGTTGTTGTCATCAATGAGATGATGCCGGAAATACAAGTCAACACCACGCAAAATTGAATACGAAATGCACATTAAACAATAGGTGATAACCGTCGTAAAGTCCATCCCCTCCTCAACGTGGTACGACGGTGTCAACCATGTCTCGATGGCCGATCGTACATGGGCTAACAGGGTTATGGCGGTGGTGTCACCAGGGCGTGGTGGATTTCCGACCGGCAATCGGATCTCCTATAAAATGCCACATGAGCCCGACGACGGCACCATGACTCGGCGTGTGTTCCCCGCCACAAAAGGGTTCAACAGCCACAGGATTACATGGACTCCCGGACAGTACCCCGTACTTCCGAATGGCGAATGAGCTCTCAACAGCCACCTGCAACCATGCAACTTACTGCGGCCTTGCAGACTGCGTTTGGATGTGCAAAGGCTAGAGGTGCGTCCTCGATCAAAAAGCCGAGTGGTGAGGGGACACCACTTGTACCAAATTCCCAAGAAACTCCATGAAATGTGGAGCCGGCTTATCCTCCAAAAGGAGTCAGCCGCAGTAAAGTAAAGTAAGTAAAGTAAATAGGTGATAAAGAAAATAGCGAAAATGATCAAATACTGTGCATTTTCGTATTATTAACCAGATAGCTAGACAAAACTAAAAACAAGTAAATGAAAAGCAAGACCTGTTAAATTTGACTCAATGCAAACCTGTAAAAAGTCAACAAAGATTGTGATTTGATGTTGATGTAGTGCCGTGCAACCAATTTGTTAACGTAGAAATAACCTACGATTAAGGAATGCTACACTGCAGAAGCGCGACCAAATATGCGTTTATGTGAAGAACGAATACGACGTCAATAAACTCGAATTGGCGCAAAATTCATGGAGGAAAAAACCACGATCTCGTTTTTATGAATATTAACCAATGTTTAGTCTCAAAGGGGTAGGATCTAAAATCTGATAGTTTTCCAAAAGATGCGACAAAAGTAGACGTAATTGCTTAAATAACTGGCGAATCGACAAGCCAAGCCCAATGAAAATTATGATTATAGGACATAGATTTGTTTGACGAGCTGTTAACGTCGTTAGAGTGAAATGAATTACCGAATTTAACAGTACAGCTTTTAGTTAAATGCAAATGATATTAGCAAATTCAATTGCATACAAAACATCGTTGGAAAGTTATCATTATAGTATCATATATGCAGAAATAAATTAGCTAGAATTGAATGAGCACTGGTTATGTGGGTGGTGATAACAATTACTATGATCAAGGTTGCGATCGTGATTTAAACATCTGACACGGTATGTAAACACATTTGTCAGTATAAACTAAGCATTGTGTAGTGTTGAAAAGGAAATTCATTCAATATACCGGTTTCGTTCTTATTGGGCATTCATCACGTACTGTGACATGATGGCTCAGTGGTTAGATCACCAGATTCCGAAGCGGACGCGCCCAGATGCAAGCTCTGTCCGCGGCTAATTCTGGCCAGTAGGTGAGGAGTTCACAAAAAGGACGAACCCGATCTACTGGTTGAATAACCTTTTCTACACTATACAATTCTTAGTTTATATTGAAGAATGTATGTACTTAATGGGTCAGGCGTTAAAATGAGTTAGAATCTTAAAGAATTCCAGCATGTGAGCAAGGCTGTGGTTGATTTAACAATAAATGGCTTGTGTTTGTATGCAAGAAGCAAATGCAACAAGGTTTTAATACAATGATAGACTTTGCTTTAATACAGATGGCTTCCGAAGACGGAAAAGCGCTCCTCATGAATGCCCCGGATCGCCTATCTTCAGGTTACACGGTCCTCGGCATATTTATAACAGATCATAAACAACAGTTTACAATACCGTCGGTCGACCTGTTCGAAATCGGAAAGCCATATTCAATAGACCCACATAACCGCATCGCCAAACGGTGGAGGTATCTGCATTAAAAGTAAATTTCACTAGCTCATCAGCCGAATATGAGAAATTTAAAGTATCAAGTTTCTCATTAATATTTCTGCGACTAGTGACTCTGGTAGCAATCATACTTATATTCCAGGATAGACCTCTAGGCTCTAAACAGCCAAGTATGATTTACAAGGCAACAGCAACTTGACTGTTTCCTCCAGGTTTATGATGATCATATTAGTATTATTATTGTTGGTGTAGATGGTGGTGTTTATGCTATAATGTTTAATAGATGTAGAAACATAGATTAAACAAACATTGGTAGCGCGGGCGGTGAAATCAATTACTTATAATCAAGATTGCGGACTTGATATAAACACCTGACCCATTAATTACTTACATATGTCAGTATAAACTAAGAATTGTATAGTGTAGAAAAGGCAATTCATCCAGTAGACCGGTTTCGTCCTTATTGGGAACTCATCAAGTACTGGCCAGAATTTGCCGCGGACAGGATACGAACCTGGGCACGTCTGCTTCGGAATCTGGTGCTCTAACCACTGAGCTATCCTGCCGCACACTACACTACACACAATTTTCAGTTATATACTAACTAATGTAACTTGGTTAGTCAATTTTTCCTTTAGGTGGAGCTCATATGGCATCCATTTAGACCCAAAGTTCCAACTAACCATGCTCAATCTGTCATTAGTGAACAGACACCACATTACATGGGGAAATGGTATTGAAATGAACATTTATATAATTAAACGAACATAGGCTGCGCAGGCACTGATAAAAATTACTTATAATCAAGGTTGCAATCTTGATATAAACAATCGATCCATTATATACATACATTTGTCAGTAAAAATTAAGTATTGTATAGTGTAGAAAAGGCACTTCTTCCAGTAGACCGATATCGTCCTTATTGTGAACTCTTCACGTACTGTCCAGAATTTGCCGCTGAAAGATTGAGGAAGGTTAGTTGGAACTTCAGATCTAAAGAGATGACATATAAGCTCTACCTAAAGGAAAAACTAACAAAAAAAGTTAATATATAACTGAAAGTGTGTACAGTGTGCGGCAGGGTGGCTGAGTGGTTACAGAATCAAATTCCGAAGCTGACGTATCCAGGTTCGAGCCCTGTTCGTGCCAAATTCTGACCAGTACGTGATGAGTTCCCAATAAGGACGAAACCGGTCTACTGGATTGATTGCCTATTTCACACAATACAAAGCTTGGTTTATACTGACAAATGTAGTATATAATGAGTCAGGTGTTTATATCAAGATCGTAACCCATTATAGATGTCTTTAAATTGTGAATGACAATATTATCGAACTAGGCGAACTTTTGGTAAAATAATAGGCAATTGTCAAACAATACGGTAATAACTTTAGAGAAAGTGAAAGCCTTATTTAAGTTAATTAGCGTTAATTTAAAAGAACTACTCCATAGTTTCACAAATTTGATGTAACCAAATGCGAAGTTCCTTTATGGTAAGTGAAACTACATATAAAGATAAAAGTGCAAATTGGCTACGTTTATTTTTAAATAACATACAAATTAAGACGAAAGAGGGGAAAAAGTTTTAAAAAAACATGTATGAAACTTACGGTGGAAGGTCAATTTTGAATAATTTTTGTAGATCAACAACACGCCGTTGTTTAAAATGCTAAAAAGCAGATATTTACGCAAGAAATAAATTATTAAACACGAACAAGATTTACAAAAATATCGCCAACGGTTTAAATTCAGTAATGATATGTATACTTTCGAATTCCTGAAAAGTTTATAAAAATTATAACAAGAAGTTGGTAGTACACGAGGTTTTGTGAACAGATTATACTTGCTCCCAGCCTGACACGATTATGCTGTATAACTAAAAAAAACAATGAAAGCGAGCGCCAAGAAATTTCAAAAATTAGATGATGTAACTTGTTATAGTCTAACA
Organism: Eudiplozoon nipponicum; assembly: GCA_029291075.1. Taxonomy (NCBI): domain Eukaryota; kingdom Metazoa; phylum Platyhelminthes; class Monogenea; order Mazocraeidea; family Diplozoidae; genus Eudiplozoon; species Eudiplozoon nipponicum. The sequence goes on from JAQBSW010003547.1 coordinate 63,501, forward strand.
TAATATAAGTTTAGGTACTGTTTGTGATGGAGATCTAATATATGTGCAATTATGTATTAGGTGTTGTGAACCTAGTAACTAATTAGTTCAGTTGTGACCAGAAGGATAAACCATAGGCAGCATGAACTAAAGTATAACCTCGTGCAAATTCCTTTCGTGTTTAGTGGCCACTCATCAGTAGGAGCCGGTATTACACCCTTTACTCACTATATATTTGAGTGAGGAATGTGGGAAAATAGGACGGTACAATCTTTGATACCAACATTATGGTAACGAACAGGTACATGATACTAACACTATGGTTGCTGAGTCGGTAAATGGCACCAATACGATGGATTTTAATGCATTCGATATCTATCTATATCTGAACACTTGTTGTTACAGCCGATCCATACATTCTGGTCATTATAGATATCAGTTATCGCACGAGATTAAACACTCCGTTCATACTGTATTTGGTAAATACTTTTAGTCACATTTGAAATTATTTGTTACTAGGAGCGCAATACCTAATACATAATTGAATATGATATTATTTTATCTGTATTAGAACTTTTTATAAAATAAAATGTGATCATTACAAAAGCGCTTAATTATAATAGAAAAATTAACGACTTACCTTAAAGTGGTACACAAAACACGCGGTATCGAAGCCTAAAAGAAAAAATTAAGAAAATTATCAAATAATGACAATATTAAAATTGAGTAAAGATTTTAATTTAAATGGCTGTTAAGTGACGAAATCTGTTTTCGAATAAACTTACCTATAAGAGTTTATACACAATTTCAACATATATTTCATCGAATAGACGCAAGAAAACAATACGGTTTGTCGAATATTAAAAAATATACAAAAAAGCTTAATATCATTACAAATTAGAGAACATTGGTCACAAAGTAGACTAGAAGACCATTCAGCAACACAGCTTAAAAACAAAGTATAATTAAGCCATAGTGAGAGCAAAAACAAAAACTAGACTCACAAGAACTTGGATAAAGAACATTTTGCGCTTTTTGAGGGCTTCGAAAACAACTCTATTTTTCACTAATAGAGAGTAAGAATTGCCCACCTGAAGGCTTCGATAAAGCGACAATCTCCGTCATTTATTGATTTAAAACGAATCGAACAACCGTATATTTAAAAGTGTAATACTACTAGTCAGCTAAAGCAGAAACTGGATAGTGAGGTTTTTGTGTGCCCATATGCCACGACGGATGGCGATAATGAATTACAGGATTTTAACACACAAAACAATCCAATGAAGAGGGATCGTAAAACAGGCTTAACTCCTCAGTAGGAACAGCCGATCTAGCTTTCCTATACAACCAACACATAACTATTAATTTCAAGGTTATGCGGCAACAGAGCATCAGCAATTTCGTAAAGTAGTTTCAGAAGCATTCTTGCAGACTAAATAAACATTGGTTGCGCGGTCGATGACAACATCTTACTGTATTGAAGGTTGCGTACTTGATATAAACACTTGACCCATTAAGTACATTTGTTAGTATAAACTAAGCATTGTATAGCGTAGAAAAGGCAATTCATCCACTCTTGCAGATTGCTTGAAGCGAGTTGACCATCATTCCTATCTATGATCAATCGTTATGAAAATTTCACTTCAGACGCATCTAGGATAATTGCTTAGATTATCTTACGCCGTGAATCACACACTGGAGAAAAACAAGTCTTATTCCAAGCAGGACAATGTTGTATAAATAATATTTTTTACCTTAAGACAATTACTAGAATAATGAAATGTATGTCGCCGTCCCACAATAAACACCTCTCTAGACTTCACGACTGCAGCTGATAGATTGGATCGATATTGTATAATCGATATTCATTAAATGAACTAAATTTATAAATATTATACGTGCTCTCCATACAAACGCTTTGGTCACGTTAATATCTCCCCAGCAATAGATTAGCTCATCTGGACTATAAAGAAAATATTGTATCACAATTCGACAACTGATGCTCTGTCCAGCCATTCCGTCCTTCGGCATGAAATTTGCACCCTTTATATGTAAAATGGTTCTAAAAGATCACTCACCACTCACTTCAACTCTGTGGCTTAAAAATGTGAAGCCATGAACGTAGTTGACAGGTTTGAATACCTTAGTAACAGTATTAATAACTCTCGCAACGACGAGACGAGATGAATTTTAAAATCTCTTAAAAGTAGGGAAAATTGCGAAACTAAATTTACCAAAATTACCTGATCTGGGTTTTGACTAACACAGGCTGATTTTCATTTTTTTTTGTTTCTTGAAGACATTTCGGCGAGCAATGGTGGTCGCCTACCTCAGTTCACCTATCATCACACGTTTTAAAAAACAAACTAATAACGTAAGCCATGTTGTTTGAAGACTGGTTAAATATAACGGGATTGGTGTTCCCAAATAATTAAGCGATCTTTAGGATTTATTAACCTGAATAATAATTAGCTGAAGAAGGCGACCGCCAAGAATTGTCCAAACAAAACAACTGGAATTCAGCCTGAGTTAGCCAACATGCAGGTCAGGTAATTCTCCATTAATGGTGAAACACAAGTATACCACTCTGCTTAAATGTCGAGTGTGTAATGCATCTGTACATGAAGCTTTGTTAAAAACCAGGTGCTTGTAGGCAATCGATCACCATCGTATGAAAAGCACGGCCCATATAGGTTTCCAACAAAGAATAAGCAACGCAGACATCTCTAGACGTACTTTTTGGACGGCGAAGAAACGCTACTCTTTAAACAGACAAATAAGGCTCCATCATCATCATCATCATTGACTCGGTCATGTTTTACACATGCCTTCAATTCGATTGCCCAGCACAGCATTATTCTCTCAACCAGCGCAGATTGGTGTAAGAAAACAGGGACAGATCTTGACATGGCTGCAAGAGCTAAAGTCAATCATAACCAATTTGGGTAGTATAGAACCTGTTAGTCAAATAGGATGAGGTCCACATACAAATTATAGTTCTTAATTGGAAACTCTGCGCGATATGGCATCGAATTGAGCTCAGTGGCGATCTTATTGACAATTTTTTTAAATGAAATATCTTCCTTTCTTTTATTAGTTAGATGGATTTTACTGCAAGGTTCGGTCGTCTTTATAAAGCGATACACTGTAAACCACGGTGAAGCTGTATTTCCGATGCTGTTTTACCATAAAGTTGACTTGGCCTAAGTTTTGTTGTGTATTTTGAATCTGAACTACAGCTTAACACTCATAAATCAATCTTTTTAAACAATGTTTTTCAAAAGATATTATTTATATCATTATTTTTTTATTTTTAAATAAGTTATTTTTATTATTACTTTTCTGTGACATCAATTATTAAAGATTGCCATATATCTGTCTTTAATTATGGGAAGCTACATTGTGAAAACATTGACCAATTACCAAAATAACCATTTAAAGGTTTCTATGGTTAAGAGGAGTAACGATAAATACGTATATTTACGATAATACTTGTCAATAGTGAAAATAAATGCAGGAGCACAACAAACCACAGAAGAAAAGTCACCGAAAAAATAAGTTACATACATACAAGCATATGTATATACATGTATACATACTACATATACGGAGATCGAGTTCTCTCGTAGTGGAAAACTTTTGGTCTATGATAAACAGGTACAAATTATGAAGCTTCTTCACTGCAAATTGTGCGCCATCAGATTCCCATAAATTTGTACACCTTTAATTCTCATGGTTAGTAAGAATATTTCAAATGATATTGTTAAATAATGAGTTAGCTAATCTACATTTTCGACGGCTCCAGCTAAACACCAGTGTTTCCGTGGTATGCTAACGGGCAGAATGTGCAAATGGCATTCTCCGACAATGCACCAGCTAATACAAATAAAGTTGGGGATGGCACATCAGAGAATGTCGAAAATGAAGTTGTCAGCTCGTAAATTTCGCATTTAAAAATGTACTCTGGCGCTCAGCTGATAATGACCTAAATCAAACCGAGTGAATACATCGGTTTACCAAGCTATTCAGGCGCTAGCAGAACAAACAAGGACTGGCAGTATACTCGACCTGAAAACATTTGGCCTGATGGTAAGCAACATTGACGGACGGTTACATTGTGGTTTTCCTATTGCGTCAAAAGCAGCAACAATATTTATAACATTTTTATCCTCCGTAGAAGCTGATCTTTCTGGTATCATCGGGGATCATAGGTAGAAAAATAAGTTGATGACTAGCAGTAGGGTGCCGCTTAGTAACATTTTCGGATTTGGAACAAAATTTACTAAAATTACTGATTACGAGGGATTTACACTAACCAGGATAAACACTTCCTAAGACCAGTTCAGTGCTCTCTGTTGAACCACATCTATTTTCGCTTATAAAACACCTTCTGCGAACATAGTCAGCAGGCCAGCCATAAACAACAATCATAACTTAAAGTGGCATATTCTTTTCCAACACTCGAGCCAAGTAAACGAATTTTGGTTGCGCTGGAGGTGATAACAATTATTTATATCAAGGTTGCGATCTCGATGCAGCACCAGTTCCATCATATATACATTCTCAATATAATCTACAAATTTTATAACGTAGATCGGTATCGTCCTTATTGGGAACTCATCAAGTACTGTCCAGTATTTTCTCATTGACAAGACTCTAACCTGGACACGCTAACATCGGAATTTTTTGCTCTAACCACTGATTATAATATACAGATCACCTGTGATTAAAAGAGAACACATTAATGCCACGATATTTCCACGCGTTGTTTTCATTGTTAATCAACTATTGAATTCGTAGTCAATTTAATAACGGTCTTATGAAATAAAAATTATGCTGCATATTAACAGAAAACACTAATTTCTTATCTCGTAATTTATGTTCAAATACAAGTCCATCAATTTACGCACAGTCGTTTAATTTTCCGTGTGTGTCCGTCCGTGAATGTGACTATTTTTAAGAGTTCGTATGATATTTAAAGGCAAAATGTGACATTCCAAATATGGGTACATCGATATGCATGATTAATGCACGTGCTATCGACTAATAAAACGAAAGTTGGTAAGAAGACTAGTGTCGCCATTTTTTTATGGATAGACCCCATAGCAGAACTCATCTATTCAACTGAGACGGATTTATTCCACACAGATACAGTGACTTTTACTCAATTGGCAAGCTACTTCCACAATACTGGAGGCCTACTAAATTCTTTGGCAGAACATCAATTTTAAATATGCTGGATCCCCGTAGACACATCGTAAAAGTAAATACACTTCGAAGCGGCTTTCAACGCATTAGCAATATTAGGCTACAGTTGATCCTCATCAGTTGCGTTGCTAGAAGAAAACTCGTTAAAAGCAAACCAGCCTTGGTGCCATGTCATCTAGATTTCGCAGTAGTTATCTCGCGCTTAAGATTTTAATTGCTAGCAAAAACTGTAAACAGGCACTTAGACAAAATTTTCGGTAAACAAGCCAAGGTTCGCATAGGATATTCCATCCAAGTATTCCACTATATTTTGTTTGATCTCCGCCGTATTAAGACTAGGCAAAAATCGCGTTTCCACACATGTTCGTCCCGAATGAGGTGCAAGGTGATATTCTAAAAGCTATTTTCGTTTCTTTGCAGTAAGTAATGTGGCAATAGAATCAGCCAAAAAAGGCAATGAAATTCCAAGTAAGGCTTTCTAGGGTAATACTATCCCCGGCCTTGGGCGACACACGAACATAGGCAGACACACGTTTATTGCGTGTATTTTGTCGTGTTTCTTTACAATACAGATTGGGTATCTGTTCCAGACGTCTTCTGCCAAGCTATCCAGAGAGCATTATATGACTTCACCGTTTTAGCTAAGTTGATCGCAACCATCCTGGAAGTGAAGATCAACGATGGAGATCGCCGTATTGGTTTAGAATTTTCTGATGATGCAGTTCAAAAGGCAGAAAAGGAAGACGAGATTCGGAGAGTCTTTAATTGCACTAAGAAGAAATCATCCGATAGGATCTGAAGCTCAAATCAAATAATGGTGGTTATGGCCAATTTTAATACAAAGCCCAAGATCGTGCGCAATGGCAAACTGCTGTCGGTCATCAACGAATTAGTGTACCTGAGATCTATGAGGGCACCACATGGATTGGAATATGCCAAGTTTTTATCAATTCCTAGACTTCTTTCAACTGCTTTGGGAAAATTATACAAAAATTCTGTAATCGCAAATATACTTCATTCGGCCTTTTATTTAAGTTCTTCAAGTTAGGTATATTGTTTGTCCTCCTTTATGTTTCCTAAACTGTAGCGTCCAGCACTGGGCCGCTGGGCAAATTGATGCATTCGCTGGGTTTACTTTGAGTCATTACCAACTGAGCATCATGAAGCATTACTCTAAGAGCCAACCAATTCAATTCGGCCCCACTCTAATGTAGCATAATCACCTGTCCTTGTTTGAACTACCGATTTCGTTGTTTGGAGCACTATTCGAAACAGATCAATTACACATCTTGCATGTCAGTTAACCGAGGCAACTCCGTAAATGGCCAAAACTACAGGAGAGAAAAGCCAACGAACTTATGGCCGGATAACTTATCCGTGATATCGGACACAGGAACGATCCGCACCGTATTCTTACAAACCAAGAGAAACTTGAATAGGCGAAAATCTGTGTAAGCCAATCGTCAAAAGGATTACAGTGGAGAGGCTGCTCTGGAATCCACCATTCGAGAAACTGAGATTTACATTTGTATATTTATGTGTCGTTACTTAAACACGCACCAATAAGTACGTGAGGCTGACAGTAGTCTCCATTTTCGTGGAACTAGTTAAAAATGAAAAGTTCATCTGAAATCTACAAACTTAATTTAAATAATTGTCATCATTTATACTAAATTCCATTGCCATATGAACACAAAAAGTGAATTACAACAAGAAGAATAGGATTAATTTAATAAAACCTTCAAAATGTAAAGAAATCAAGGAATAAAAAGTATTAATTAATACGTTGAATACGACCAGCCATTTTGCAGAAAAAAATCAGAATTAAATTATATACAAGTCCAAAGCACATTAACTAAAGCATTATGTAAATGTTTGATTAAGCAAATTTTTTTCGAAGAAATCACAAATAGCCAGTAATACAATGAAATAAGTTTATTTAAAACAAATGTTGCATAGAAAACTCACTGGTTTTATCGATGAAGCCGCTCGGGAAAATGTGAAATGCTTCAACTTCAAATGTTTCATCACGAAATGGTTTGCAATGGATATTACTAAATACTGAAGAATTGTGGTTGAACAAATGAAACGTTATCCAATTAAATTTAAAAGAAAAATTACAAAATTGCGAAACTGGATTAATCAAAATTACATGCTCTGCGTTTTGACTAACACAGGCTAAATTCCAGCGGTTTTGTTTCTTCAATATAAACCGATGGCCTTTCGCGGACATCTTCTTCAGTTCACTCATGACCACAAGTTTCAAAGAACAAACTAATGAAACAAGCAAAATATCTTATAGTAAAAAGCAACTGTAATACGGCCTGCGTTAGTCAAAATGTAGATCAGCTAAATGTAAAGAAACTAAAAAACGATAACGAGTTATTGTAACTACGAAGAAAAACCCTTAAGCAACGAATCCAAAGGAATGCTAACAGATTTCACAGTTTTGCGATTGTTGATCTATTGTGAAATAAATTAGTGGAAAATCATTTCACTAAATAGCCAACATGAATTTGAGAAATGACATATTTGTATGAAAAGATAGACAATACAAACAGAAAATCAGTTATACTACAGTTATATACTGCTTGTTGCTGAGAGCTAATGTATATGCATTTTTGTGTAATAGGTATTGTGCACCTAGTAACGAATTAATTCAAATATGACCAGAAGGATAAATAAAGACAGCATATCCGGAACGTATAATCTAGAGCACAGAAACCGATACCGAAAAGGTACATGGTACTAACATGATGGATATCAATGTATGTTATAGTTCACCGAAATTGAGAATTACAACTATTTCTGAACACATGTTACTCCAGTAAATCCATACACTCTGGCCTTGATCGATATCAGTTATCAAATTTCGCCGTAATCATGACATAATTCAATTAAATATACAACAGTTAGATACTTTTTGTGACGGAGAACTAATATATATGCAATTATGTATTAGGTATTGTGTACCTAGTAACAAATTAGTTCAATGATGTCCAGAAGGATAAACCAAAGACAGCATAACCGGAGCGTATAATCTCATGTACTCATTCGTTTAGTGTTTACTGGAGACTCATCAGTAGGAGCCGGTATTGCGTCCTATACACACCATATATTTGAATGATTAATGTGAGAAAATTGGAGGGTACGATATCCTAATCGAATGTGTAATGCCGAAAGACTGCATAAAAACCAAAAATAAGGCATAGTATGATTTCTGAAAAGTAAACCCATTTAGGAGGGGAACGCAAAAACAAAAGACAATCGCATAAATATATGAATTGTGGACATAATAGTCACACACCGGTAGAAGTCAGCAATATGGAGTTGAAAGAAGATACATATTGAAATACGATTTCTTACAACAAGATTAAAATAAACTCAACCTACAGCCAAAACTTTCATTCCAAAGTTATATGCACGCAACGAAACTATTTAATTAGCTAAAATCGTCTTGTCCGAAACAACAAAACTTATATCATTAAACAACCATTGATAGAGAGAGTGAATGTAACAATTCATTAAATTAAGTTTGCGAACTTTAGTTTCAAATCATGTTGAATGAATTTTATTATCGAGCAAATATGCATATATTTAAATACAGAACCGGAAGTCGAGACGTTCATGACGAACGTTCCTCGAAGAAACCTTTAAAATGAAATAAGCCCTAAATAAGAAAAATAAGTTACACCTGTTTCACAGGAGTGAGATTGACACATCAAGCTTCACGTAATGATCCGTGAATGTGATAAACCCATGAATAATGACTCGGCTTTTGCCTAAATTAGCTCTTCATGGTTGGCTGAACGCTCAAACATAGAATCTATATAAATACAAGTCCCATTATAATCATGTATTTATCGGTGTAAAATAACTGAAAATCGTATGTACACAATGGGTCAGGTGTTTTAAAATTGACTTTACTAAGTTTGACTTATAAACACGTACGTGGCGTATAATAGATCAGGGCAAGTAACCTCATACTGAAATTTTGCAGGAGTGCAAACTCACGCACTAGCATATTTTTAAAAAGGGAAAGGCGAACGACATTTTTTTAGTTCGCGCACATTTAATTTAGTGAGTGGGTTAAGAATACACGGAAAATGGAGCTATATTCCGCTTGGACCTGGATAAAACATGTTAACAGCTAGGTTTTTGTCAACTTACTTGTTCATTAGCTAACGGATGACAGGATCATACACAACAAAATCAGAGCTTATAATCTAAACATTTTGTACGCGGAAAAACTACCACGAGCCTTGGCGGGAATATCGGATTACTACCATTTTGTTTTAAAATTAGGGTTCTTTTGTATTGTGCAATTACTCGTAGTGATAAATGGGTGATCAATGCAAGCATGCCAGACGCTGAGGACAAATTCAAGTTGGCGAAGGCAGCCTTAACCACTGACACTTCCCCAGTATTGCCTCAAAGCTGACTTAGCCATAAAAGTGTTGTGTAAAGGTGTAGTATTTCTTATTTCTGTGAGTTATCTGGGTAAATATAAGTATATTAAATAGACCCTCCCCCTTATAAGTCGCTATCCTTTACTAATTGTATTTTTCGTCCAAATTATTAATTTCGTTATATATATATATATATATATATATATATATATATATATATATATATATATATATATTGTATTTCAAAATAGTTTATTATTTGCTTTATTTTTTCTTATGGTTATATGGCAGTGAAGCATCAGTTACAAATGACTTTTGTATTGCTGTACATGGTGATGATGAAGAAAGAGTGAACTCTGAAAATAAATTAAACAGCCCAACTCAGAATGATCGGCAGTGTTCTTTTACACCGAAAAAATACTGATTTCATGGTAATGCGACACAGAAACAATAGCTATTAGATGATAGATTGAAGGATTTCTAATAATTCCAATGCCAGGCGGAAACAGTAATGCGAGGAAAATGGCGTTGAAAGCTAAATAGCTCTGGTCTATGAATGTCAATCTTGAACTAAGCAATAACCTAGTTGTTGTTGTTGTTAGCTCACGTTTTCCTTAAATCTAAGACGACAGACTCCGATCGATAATGTATGGACAAAAACATCGGTTCTTACCTATTTTAGCCAAGAAGTTACAGTTAAATAATTGATAACATATAAAAACTGAAATTTATCCAGTATGCGAAAGTGTACAGCATAAACAGCACGGATCAATTTAATCATCAGATTATGAATTGTGTTTTAAAAATTTCTTTTTAAATGGCTGCTAGCAATTTGTGCTAACATCTATGCAAATAAATTGTACACAGCCGAGCAGCAATCTGATATCAATTGGTCATCAATTCCCAACTTGATCGCTATCCACTTAAGGCATCTCCATGTGTTAGCCTATCTCGAAAAGACAAACTCATTGCACTTGGATTACGATACTAAGTGATATTTTGCAACAGATGGAAATTACCGCACAACTTTGACAAGATCACGCTAGGCTCCGTCGCTTTACAACGCGTAAGCAGTTGGTCTCGTAGCAAAAGAGAAACGCATTCTGAGATTTATTGGAAATATAGGTGTGAAAAATTTTATACATAAATGGCGATCTGAATTTCGCACCAATCGCTTTACAACGCGTAAACAGTTGGTCTCGTAGCAAAAGAGAAATGCATTCCGAGATTTACTGGAAATATATAAGGAGTGTGAAAAATTTGATAGATAAATGGATCTGAATTTCACACTCAGAAAACTAAAGGTTGGAAGGTACTTTCTTTTATAATAAACCAAATCTCTACGTTGAAGCCATTAAGTCTACAAGGAGCATAAATAGAATAAATATGAAAGGGCTCAAGCAAATATGAGTCACTAGAAATTTCCTTCAATATTTTCCCAGACGTTGTGCGTGATGTCACGAAATATGATGCTCAAGATTGGCCAAATAAACTCGTGTATCCTATACAAATATAACGTACTTCAGTAGTGCAAATTTCATGATCGAAAAGAAGGTCAGTTATTACATTTCATTCCATATGCACAAATGTTGGCTACTTGGCGGTGGTTATACTGCCAATAGAGTGTGAGCGCCTTCTATCTCACAAATACAGCTTGTGACACAGTAAAATAATCGAAATTCATTTAACGTCGGAATTAGTGTGTAATGATACAGAGTGAATCGTCTATTTGTTCACGAGATCATGGCCAAAGCTATTTCTGGTAAGGAACTACAAAGTCACAGGTAGTGATGGCCTCATTTTATAATCAATTAACTGTGCACTAGTTAAAATTTAGGCGAAATAGCCAGAGCTCATTATAGAAATTAGGAGAGCCAGTATGGTAATTTTATTAAAAAGGTGATTGTCTCATCAGCCAAAATTACAATAACAAACTACAATATACAGCGTTAAAATTTTACATGCTATCCTGGAAAAATAACACGTAATGAAAGCGAGAAGCAAAACATGACGACAATGGGAAATTTTTTAGAAGACGAAATACGTGGACCAAACTTATGCACTCGAGCAATTTCTCAAGGTACGTTACCGCTACAAGCTACGTTTCGTATTGGTTTTTATAGACTTCTAATCCGTTGGCCATTTGTAAAAATGATGTTCAGTAAAATTGACAGAACACAAAGTATGTAATACTAAACAAATTATTTATATTTCGATGAATTAAGCATGGTTCTACCATAAACTGTACTTTCGATGTAATTTTTCTGTACAAAAACTAATTGAAAAAAATGTATGCAAACAAAATACACAAAGTGAAAACTAATTTCCTAATTAAACGATCATTGATTGCACGGGCGGTGATAACACTTACTATATTCAAGTAAGCGAACTTGATATAAATACCTGACAAATTAAGTACTTTCACTTTGTCGGTATAGACTAAGAATTGAATTGTGTAGAAAATACAATTCATCCAGAAGACTGGCTTCCTCTTTATTGCCGCGGACAGTGCTAATTTCCTATACGGTGCGCATCAAGGGTGTCTATACTGATAAAACAGAGTAAACGTGGCATCTTCACATGACAATATATGATGATAGAACACCGTAGATTTTCTACCAAGAGGCTTTTTTCAGTGAAAGTAAGGAGCAGTTTGATCAATTTACCGATATATCAAATAATAGTATCATGTCATTAGATTACTGGTCCACCTGAGTAATCCCTTTTGGTGTGACAGCGATAGAAACTAATGACTCAAATTATCTTTTACAAATCTGTATAGGTGGTGATATGTATTGCTCAGCTCTTTCTATGTTTCAGCAGCACATAGGAAAAACTATGATATAACTGACTTCAACAACGTGGATTTTGTGCATACAGAAAAGGACGAGTGGTTCTAAATTGGTTTACATATATTTCTAAAATTAACTGAAATTGTACGAAAGAATATAATATACTAACGGAAAATCATGGAAGCTTTTGGCATCTATGAACTTTTATTATTTTATTGAATTCAGAATCATTGATCAGCCGAGAAACGCGTCTCGTGATATATTTATAAAAAGGGAAATCTGGTGCATACACCAGGCTCATAGGAGCAGGAATAAAGCAGCAAGATTGTCACAGGATCCTGACAAGGTAATGATAATAACTTACAAGTAACTCTTCGTGAAGCCTTTCATGAGTTGGTGCATAGTAATACGGCCGAAGATGGAAATCACTGGCAGAATCATCATGAACACCATATTTGGATATTTTATGAAAAGTATTATTTTATCAATATATTGCTAGCATGTTACGTGATCTCGTTGTCGGGTCGAAAGAAACAGTTCTTTCGTATGCGGAAGTTGTTATGCTTAAATGTGTCTGCTCACAGATAGCGTCGTAAGGAGTAACAATTTTGCCAACGAATTATTAACGACTTGAATGTTAGAAGAGAAGGAAACTTTATCTCACAAGGACTTTAAAAACATTTATTTTTTAAAAGAGTATACAAAAACTTTGTTACAATTTCTTTTATACGATATTGATGGCATTTTATTTACAGGTATACCTAGGCAAATTCACACAAAAGCATACTTACAACTTCATACACACAAAAAACGCGAATGCATACGTAGCATTCCAGTCCGAATAGGAAAGAGAAAAATCAAGGCAAAATTTTTAACATGCACAGTATTCGTCCAGCTTACAAATACAATTTTTTTAAATTGTATTAATTGGCAAATGATTGGATGCCGAAAGATAAATAGAGAATAGACATAAATTCAATACATGCGTTAATAAAAATTTTAAATATTTACGTACTTGAACCGTTCCATTCACTGTGAAAGAAGTTGGAAAATATATTCTTAATTCAATAAATATGTATGAACTTACAGAACGATATGGGCTATGTATTAACGGTCTTTTATTGATATCTTCACCATCAAAAGCTGTAACGATGGAAAAATGAAAATATAATAATTATTATTATAAACATCAATATTATAGTTCATATGACAAGTAATTAAGGCAAGAAATAATTAAGGTAGCGGATAACTATCACAAAAGTGTTCTAGAAATTCATCACTCTTCAACATAAGTCATTATAAATTGAGCGAAACTTTAAGTTGGAAATATGGTATGGAACAAAGCCATACAGACATGAGCAGGGAAGCGGATCTCTAGCACAGTAGGCTACAGTTGAAGATAGGATAGAAAGATCTAATTTCGAGGTACATTCACTGGATCGTTCGAGTACACATAAGAGAATACCACAGAGCGAAATATGGTGAGAAAAGTGTACTGGCAATATGAATGTAGCAAAAAATCCATTCTTTCCATGTCTTTCATAAGGCCAGTGAACATAATTGCAAAAATGACGAAATACATAGGCAAAACTGCAAGGAGTGTCAAATTTTGTTTTTAAGAGCTAGATAATTTCATTTTTTTTAATAAAAGAAACATTTATTGTTTAATCGGAATACAAAAAGTTTATTGTACAGAAGCGTTTCACGCTAGCTTTTCGACTAATTCACTGAGGTAATAGAACACAAGAAATACTTTTGTTAAAATTGAGTGGCACGATCCAAAAAATTACTTGCGAAGTAAATTAATCCAGACAGTTAAAATATAAGTAACATAACAAAAACAGTTTCACATGGGGTTTGGAAAGCAATTTGAAATTATCAGCTCCCGAACAATTTTATTTTTTCACTATTCTTTACAATGTCTATTTATTTCTATTGCCACAAAATAATGAAGCGTTCTCATGCTTAGCCCTAATTAACACTGAAAAGCGTTTAATTCACATGTCGCATTATTAAAAGACCAAATACAATTAGTAATTAATGTACGTGCAATTCCCATCTTATTTAGCATACGCCAAGTTTCATGTGCTCCCACAGACGTAAAATGACTCTTAATTCATCTGAAAACAATATAATTTCTCGCAGGCACAATTCCAATTTAAAATAGCGCTATTCCGATGAGGGCACAATGTGACGCTATACTTCTACAGATTTTCATCTATTCAAAACTCTTGCGTTAGTTATCATCCGATGTGGCATGATAAAGCAACGCATATCGCGAGTAACAATAAAGGTTCACGGGGTGGTAGGCAAAGCCCGTTAAGGTACCGGACATTTAGTGGAGTTGCCTTTGTAGTCTGAAGAACATATATACTTCACCTGCTCGAGCAGAGCCGCAACCAATGCAGCCGACGTCCCATAACATTTTACACTAATACAAAACAAGCATCGATGATGAAATCGATTTAGAAAGCTGTCGATGTGCTGGCAGCTACAGTTGTAAATCTCCCAAGATCCCGTAACATAAAGAAAGACCGACACTATGCTTGACACAAAAACAATGGAGTCGAGACTGAATGAAATGAACGATCAATTCCGATGTTTTCGCATAACTTGCCAAAAGGTCACCGTTGAACTCGATCTTATGTTTCGTACCAGAATCGGCCAAGACTATTTCAGAATCGGTTAGATTCAGACCAACGGGATAAGCACTTTTGAGCGTATTTAATGACTCTTTGGAGCTCGGTAGCGCATCATCTTCATAATTTGAAGGTCGCGAGATCTGAAACTATGTACCTCTTAAAGAGAAAAACTGGAAGTAGAATATCGATTCCAACGGCCATGATATTCTTTGTGGAATTGCGAGTAGGTAATTTTATCGTAAGTAGAATTATTGTTAACCATCTAGTAACAAGATCGCGAAGTCACTTTACTGTTAACTACACCGCTTAAACCCAAAAGATAGTTTGTCCACTGGCTCATAACTCGCGTGCGGATCAATCTTTTACGCCTGTGAACTGTATAATTGTGGTATACAATTTTTTCTCCAGGAGACCAGAATTATTTCTGAGTGCTCCTACATGTTTCATTTTGTCCTATTTCACGGAAAAGGCGATTTTGCTTCCGTTCTGCTAACGACTATTGCAGCGCAAAATTTACTTGGCTGGAGAGCTATACAGCAATGCTTATTCGTTCCTGGTAACATATTTTGGCTATGCTCCTCAAGCAACTGTGGCCGAATGCCTGCAAAAATAGTGTCATCGGTCCTAAAGGACCAAGTCTTATTCGCATGTAATAAGGCTTCACATACAAGTGTGTTGACATGCAACCTTCAAGGCAGAGTGTGATACTTTCGTATCTCGATAAATCACGAAAGTGGGAGAAAAATACTCTAGCTTACACAAGTCTCATAATCAGCTAGTCATTAAAATTGCCTGATTTATTGATATAGAAACCAAGATATGCAAGCCTTCAACCACGTCAAGATCAACGCCATGACATTAGTGATAAGTGACCCTGTACAAGTACCTCCTATTTAAATAATGCGAATTTCACACCGAAAACCGAAACGACTTTTTATCAAGTTTGCAAACATGAAGTATACGCTAATCCCACCGTATTTAACCAGTCGTGGAACAAAATAGCAAAACTAATGCTAATCTATTCAAGGTGGTCGTGACAGTATCTCGGCTAGCATATAATAATACAATACCGACCGCATAATCAAGTTTGACTAGTCTATCGCCATAGAAAACTTCAACGCATGTATCCTGAACAAATGGACGAGTATAGGTCATAATGGCATTTATTAAAAATTAACAAATAAATGATAAGAATAATGTAGTGTGATAATTCATCGTAGAAAATAACTAGACCAGATGGTTTTTTTGAGTTCTGGTATGATATTTATAAACGTAGTGAGCATAGCAGTTTACACAGTATATCGAATAGAGCATTCTGACCCACTGAGTCAAATGCACCCTTCAAATGTAGAAAGACAAATACGGTTAGATGGCGATATACATGTCCCTATTCAAGTACTTGCCTTAATGTAAAATATTATCTATACAACCCAGAAGCGGCTGGAATCCAGTTTGATAACTTATAGTTTGTGATTCACGCGAAACGCTGATGCGGCTTCAGGTAGTTGAAACAAATAACCCAGTCGTAACTGGAGCTGCGCTTATACTCCGATAGTTGTCGCACGATTTACGATTGCATTTTTTGAACGTAAGAATGATGGTCGACTCGCTTCAAGCAATCGGCAGTCTCCTTACTCTAAGTAGAATTAATGAGGGTTATCCAACGCCCCACAACTTAGATCATTAAGATTCTTAAATAAGTTCGGGAAATCATCGGGGTCTGTAGCTATGTAAAATTTTATAGATAATATTACACTACGTGTTTTTAATTCTGATGGTTGTCCAAGATCGGCGTTCAACATTGTTGATAAAGACAATTTCTGGAATCTGCGCTGATGCAGGTGCCAAAGAAAATTTATACCTTGATTGTTTAGTTCACCTATCAAGGTGATACATCATATAAGTTATTAGATGTTCGTTGCAATTATTTATTATTTCGTCAAATTTTACATTTCTCGGATCTGTTGAAGAAATACGTCGGAACACGCAAAGCCTAATGTCATTTCTTCTTTAAGTCTGAAAGGATTCAAGATCAATTTTAGGACTGTGCTTAAGTTGTCATCTTAGAGTTATACGATTGTTATTATAAGCTGAGTTAACGTGAATTTGGCATCTAAGTTCGAGAATCTCCACCCATTTTTCAGAGACCGGATGAGTAATTATACATGAGTCTACAATGCCACATACAACAGTAAGATATGGCTCTCACTATCAAGACAAGTGAACATGAATTTGAAAAATATCTTCATATTTTCGTTCGAAAGACAGCTGTTCGAGTTCGCTTACATTTATTTAAGGTTAATTCTTATTTAGATGTCAGAAACTGTAATTGCAAATCCATAACGGATAAGTGCATGGTTAGAGTCTAAATACGTTTTCCAAAACGAACAACAGCCCTAGATGCAACAACAACAAAAATAACCAATTGCTACATTATCTACTTGAGTCTACATTTTTCCGGGATCTGGAGGACAACATGTGGCGTAGCGTCTCACATTAAATCTGAATTTTATGTTACCCAAATATAATTTAGGCTCCGCGCAGATATTTGGTAGTCATTCACCATGATCACTGTCCATTGAGCCTAGTGTATTTGTCACCTAGATGAAATCTTTTTCCCATTAAAGAAATATGCAAACAGCTGGAATCGTTCGCCAATTTAAATTGGCGAAAAATCCAATTTCTTTAAGTCAGGCTTACTTTCGGTTCTTTATTGTGCTGCTGATTGCAGATGATTCAGCGCTTATAAGGCTTTAGAAATAAATTTATTTACTAATTATCAGCTGGGCGTCAGGATGCCTTATTTAAGAGCAAAATTTACGAGCCAATCACGTATATACGGTCGCTATTTCATGTACCATCACCATCAAACTATGTTTTTAACGTCGATTTCGATGGCTGGCACAAGGCCTGGAAGGGCCAATTTCACATCTTGCTCACCAGGCCACCGACACTATTCCTTTGAGTTGTTGTAGATACACAAGTGTTAAACCA
>JAQBSW010003548.1:0-81516 GCA_029291075.1 Eudiplozoon nipponicum
GTATCCTCAGTATTTAATAAACCAGACATAATACTGTTAATTTACTTGCAATTTTTATATTATATTAAATAAGTAATCTTACCCGGATACGCTGATGTCCACAGGATATTGAACCAGAATGCTTGAGGCCTTAAAACAAATATTTACGTTAAATAGCCAAAGCAAATTAGTGGTTCTTTTTGCTGATAATTAAGAAGAACAAATCGACCAGAAGATTACAAAGTTTTATTCACAAAGAATCGGAGATGGAACCACGCAGTGTCCCGCTTATGCAATACAGAAACTCAAATCAAAACTCTCTCATTTTCCTTCGACAAGACAAGTCCAAAACTTCGACAATATGAACAAAAGAACTTCCAAAAAAATTGCAATATTTTTCAAAAATTACAATATTGTTTTACGAAACCAGCGATAACATCAAATGTCCAAAAATAAAAATTGATTTATTTTTATATGAGAGGTTAATTGGTGTCCAATAATTAATTTAACCTCTACATTGCTAAATGTCATCTCTAACTAATCGTTTGATTTTAACACTCTTAGTGTTTTTAACCCCAATTTTGTGTCTTGCACTCCAAACCCACCTATTGAGATTATTCTTATGATACAATATTTAGAAGTATTAATTTGTCTGACGCGTG
The DNA here is from genome assembly GCA_029291075.1 of Eudiplozoon nipponicum. Taxonomy (NCBI): domain Eukaryota; kingdom Metazoa; phylum Platyhelminthes; class Monogenea; order Mazocraeidea; family Diplozoidae; genus Eudiplozoon; species Eudiplozoon nipponicum. The sequence goes on from JAQBSW010003548.1 coordinate 642, forward strand.
CAAAGTGTAAATTAATGTCTATTGACTGCAGTTTCATTTAGATGTACGTATATATGTATCAATTATATTTCAACGAAGTTCTTTTTAGTTATGTATACACTTACACATGCACATGCGTGGCGTGCGTCTATTTAATGGTATGCCATTAACTGTTATTAAATATTCTATCTTGAGTGCAACCCTAGTGGTTTGAATTGAAATTTAACGTTTGAATTGGTCTTTCTAATTTATAGTTTATCATTCATGGCATGTTCTTATGACGAGTGTTTCTGAATTATTGGTCTCCCTCCACGAGAAAGTGTAAAGGGCCATCTCAGTTACGTCATTTTAAATTGAGTGTATAAAACGAATAGTTAACGCATGCATTTGATAAATTATTATTCAGCCATTCTAGTCTCAATTAGTTAGATGAAAATAGCAGTTATGAAAATGCACACACACATATGACACGCGAATATGTAATGAATGGTCAGTCCGAAATATAATTATTATGGCTCGAGGAAATAACGCGCTTGCTTCATTAATTTCGTTTGTTAAACTTGTGAGGTATATTAACACTGATGAAAGCTATCGATAAGTTTAGCCGAAATATCTCAAGAAAAGAAAACTACTGGAACAATGAAAGCTGCGCTAGTCAAAACGCAGATCAGGTAGTTTCTTAATTAACAAATCGGACAGAACATTTGCGGTAATCGTTCGCTGGTCCGCAATCACTGTAAAATTAGATTACATGCCTGCAAAGTCAAAACTAAATGAATTGCACGATTCTAAAAAAATATTTCTTTCTATTGCTAAAGTAAATTGGATAACTCTTGTAAAATAAATATGACATCGATAAATGTAGGAGCTGTATATCCTACATTGATCTCACAAAGAACGGCGGCACGGCAAATCATAAATGCTAAAACTGAAATTGAGCATGATGTTACAATAACAATTCCTAGAAGGACTATGAAAAAGAGTGTTTCGAAATGTATAAAAGTATTTTAAAAATATTTCCCTTCATATGGTTATGCGAATCCCGTTATAACTCATTCATACCTCAAGATTCTAGTCTGCATTTCGAGACTTTCAAACCTTTGCTCGCAACTGAAGCTTGCGTTGAGTATGCCACTAATCCTAAACGGAACGACAAACTATACTTTTATTTATGGAATGCATTTTATAATCTAATTCATGAGGTTCATTACCGACAAACGATTCACTGGACATGAGATCTACGTGATCGTTGACCTAAGTAATTTATTTGCTACGCCCGGTGGAACATTACATATCATTATATCATTCTATAGTCCACCGTTCTCACACACCATTTCTTCTAATGCAGGCTAATTCTTTTCAGACCAAACCAATTAGAACGACTGCTCAATCGCAATGATGAAACAAGTCTCTGCTAAGGCTTTTATTAATAGAATTAAGAGACTAGTATACAAGAATTTTGTAAAAAATCAACAAATCTAATCACAGCAGAATGGATTGTCAGTTCCAGCATAAACTAATTACAAGGAGATTCGTTAATTAGCTTCCCAATATCAATTAAACAACAACGTGACCAGGCAGTGCAAATATCTGTGATTCACATTCAAATGCTACGAAATATGTTTGGATTTATAGATCCATGCACCACGTTTCATTTACAAAACAAATGACTGCATTTATCTTTATTGATTGTTCAAAGCAAATTTCTGGTATTCTATCATGCATGATAACATCGTATATATTTTGACGTCCCTGTAGACGGCTTCATTGCGCAATCGCCAAATTTTGTATAGTTTCGTGCCCCTTAGATTACCCTAAACCTCTAAGGTGAAAGACCGTGCTCATCTGATGGTATTAATACGTTTTATGTATATTGTAATTTGAACGTTCCATTGCGGATGATACTAAATACTGGTCAGTTCCTCTGGCAGGCTTCTGTGTCTTAAGGCAAATAACACGAGTTTTGATGTGACTTGGTTGAGGTGATTTGGGAATTTTAGTAAATTAGAGAAGATGAGACGGTAGTTTTTTTTATAAAAAGTGATTTTCATATATGAAGTGAGTTTGATAGACTTCAAGGGATTGGTAAAGTGTGAGGTAAGCTTTATTAAACGTGCTTAATCCGGGTTATATTTGAGGCCGCGTTCGCAATATCTAGCGTGGAGTAAGCATATCATCTGTTGATACCTGGGATCCAAGGCCCGGTGAGCAACTAAAAATTTATTATCACGACATCGGCAGATTATAAAAGTGTGAATTTGGATCCTAATCATGAATATGTGAAATTGTTACATTACAATTTGAAAGGTTGAGTACTCATCCATGCAAAACGCCTGAATTGATAGAAGTTCAATTAAAGAAACAAATATCATCTGTTCATTAATGACAGTTTGGGGATGATTTGTTGGAACATTGGGTCTAAATGGATGCCATATGAGCTCCAACTATAGGAAAAATAGACTAACCAAGCTACATTAGTCAGTATATAACTGAAACTGTGTGTGGTGTAGTGTGCGGCAGGGTGGCTCAGTGGTTAGAGCACCAGATTCCCAATCAGACGTGCCAAAGTTCGAGCCCTGTACGCGGCAATTTCTGGACAGTACATGAGTTCCCAATAAGGACAAAACCTGTCTACTGGATGAATTGCCATTTCTACTCTATACAATTCTTAGTTTATACTGACATATGTAAGTAAAAAAAATGGGTCAGGTGCTTATATCAAGACCGCAACCTTGGTTATAATAATTTTTATCACCGCCCACACAACCAATGTTCGTTTAAATATCGATTTTTACTGATGGTAATCGAATTCTGAAATAGCAACTGAGAAGCTCCAAAACCCGACCTTATATTTTATTACTTAATAGGGCATATTCAATCGCGGACAAATAGACGGTATTGAATGCCATAGAAATACCAAGAAAAAGGAAAGGGCGGCTATTCCCTTAGGAAATGAAGGAGGTGCTCCTATCACAAATCGCCGTTGATCATTCAAAAGAGCAAATCTGGCTCTCGGTTTAATGAAAGTGGATAATTCTTCAAAGAAAATTCTATCCAGAACATTTCAAAATGACGACATGATGAAGATGAGACGAAAGTCCTCAAACGGGGAAATTGACGAAGTGCTACTTTTCGGAATGGGCAAGGTTGTCAACTTTATCTGTTTTAGAGTTTAAATGGAAATTAAAAGACACGTACTAAAGACTACGGTAAGCAGAGATGAAAATTTCCCACCCAATAGTGGGAAGTGCACGAACTGATTTAGCAAAGTTCCAGCAAAAAGCCGCGGCAGTTGACAGTTTTCCGTGACTTTGAATAATTTGTGATTATAGAGGTTTAAGTCGCCCCAAACAGTGTACTTGTCAGATAGTTCTGTGTAGAACGTAGATAAGCGTTTGGTTCCGCGAGTGCCATCAATGATGGAATGATTAGTGTTATACAGAAAGATCGACTTTGATCTAGTTTCACATTCCTCATCCAAATATATAGTGGTTAAACGGCGTAATACCGGCTCCTACTGATGAGTCGCCAGTAAGCACGAAACGAATGTGCAATGGATTATACTTTCGGTTCATGCTGCCTTTGTTTTATCCTTCTGGTCACAACTGAACTATTTTTTTACTAGGTTCGGAACACCTAATACATACTTGCATATATATGAGTTCTTCGCTACAAACAGTATTTAACCCAAATATTTGATAGGCCATTAAAGACGATCCACCTGCCAGGCCAAGTTTTTTGCTTATTCAGTTGTGGCCAGGACGTTCTGCAGTATTTCAACACCAGACCATATTCTGAATTGGATTAGTACGAAAAAATTTCTCTCTGGAACAAGCACCATAGGAGTTTTTCTCCATTTAAAAAATTAAAAAGTTATATTTAATATTTATGTGCGTGTGTTTGTGAAAATCAAATGCAGTAAAAAAATTAATTTGTTCGGCAAAGCTTCAAATAGATTAGAAATTTCCAAAGGCATTTAATAATTTTTAATCAAGAATTCATTGCTGATAATAATATTTTATTTTAAAATAAAACTTGATAAAATGGCGTTGGAACAGCGGACAATTAAAACTTTAATCTTATAGTATAAAAAGTTAAATATTTCACAGTTTCTTAAATTTTCAGGAAATAATTGACAACTTCACGTCTATAAGAGCATTTTTTCCGCCATCTCCTTGATTCTTCGTTGCTTATCGCCATCGTGTACTAGGTCTGTTAGCCAGTCTTTGGCTTTTTTGACAATAAGCCGCCATTTATCCTCTTCCTGGCTTGCTTTCGTCTGTAGAAAGACAATAGCCAAAAACGTAGCCCACATGTCTTCGGATTGACCTAAAACCCAGTTTAAGAAAAGAATGTGTTTTTCATCATGCAGACGACAGATGGCGATAAAATGAATTTACATAGTTTAACCACATAATGATTTTAAAGTATCGATAATGTCAAGTTTGGAAAAATAAGATAAACTACTCACGTATTTTCATAATTTATGGTTAGATCAATGAAATATGAAATGGATTTTTATCGTTTACTTTTAAATTTAAATTAATTGAATATTATGATTCGTTCTTTCCAAATAGTGTACTAAGTTCATCTCAAATACACGTAGGCATAATGTTTCCGTAACTTGGATTTCATTATAGCCTGAAAGAAATCAACCGAATCGTAAAAGGTAATTACCACACTAATCACGGACAAAAATGGGAAGCCAAATTGGAATTTTCACAACGCTCTACCGTCGAAGAGATAGCATTGCAGGTGCCTTTCTCATTGTTCTCCACATTTGGGCTAGTACTGCAAATTTAGAGTCAAAATAATTCACACCAAAGAAAGATGTGCTTGACTGGCTATGGCTCACCGATCCTCAGGCCGGCTATACTTATGAAAATGGATCATATTCATTTTGAAAGCAGGTAAAAACTGAATCCATCTGATAGAAGGCACCGTAAATACACCTTCAACAGTTTCATTTTCATTTTTTATGTATAATCTAAAGCGATACAACACAGTTTTGCAGAGACACAAGATTCAGCAACTCTTTGCTAACCAAAGAAAGATGATGAACACAGAATGAGGTGGTATTATCAAATATGAAGCTAAAAAATTTATTAAAATGTATGGATGCTCCATATTAAATATACTTACTTTCAAATAAGGTGTTATTTCTTGCGTAACAATTAAAAAATTTGTAAAAAATATGAATGTGAAGTGTAGACATATATACACAAACGATGCCAGTCATTTTCCGCAGTATGGATTCCAGGGAATCGTATGTCAATAAGGAAGACTTAAGCAGATCTCTACATTGAACTTAATTTACCGCAATACGAACTAATTTTCGTCAACACATGCGTCCCTTTGTTAATGAGTGTACAGTAGATATAATCAAGTGACCGATATCAAGAATAAGGTAATCCTACCAGGAGACGGTTGGCCTACTCCGGTTTTGGTCACCAACAGGAGTTACTTCGGCGAGCAGATTACGAAATCAGCCTTCTTAAACTGTGTCCTAATCAATAAAATCGCCGTTCCGAAACAAATTTTATTGCTGATTATACATAAAACAGCAGCAGAAGAAAAGTGGCCATCTCGTAAACAATGTTCTACATTAATGTCACCTGCGCTCAGCAGGTAATAACCTAAACCGAACCGAGCCAATAAATTGATTTACAAAGCAGGTTAGGCGCTTATGGCTATAGAGGGTTATTGTCCGAGTTTCCGCTGTAAACGGTTTGCTTGATTTCAAGACCTTGGACTTGGTGCACTGTTATATTTATAATAGAAAGCAACACATGATAATCTTCGCTATGATATAAACTACAACATTGCAAACTAGTAAAACAACATTTAATAGAAAAAAATCTGACCAGAACGACTATCAGTCATGGTAAATTTTTTAATGAAAACAAATTAAAAACATGCGAACACGACTAATTAGAGATCTATTTTCCACACAGTTAACTGGACTACTCGATGGAGACACTGTACTTCTGATAGTAATAACTACGCTCAAAACAAACAATGTATACTTTTTAAGCGATTTGTTCCACGATTTTCTTTGATTTTTTATGTGTCAATAAGGCAGAACCGACGACAGCAGCCTAATTTGATTTCAGTAGAGATAAATGGTCTCCTAGGTTATAACTTACCCTGCAGATACAATTGCTCCAAACAGATATTCAAACTATTTAAAATATGTAGAAAACTTACATTCACTTGGCATCGAAGACTTTAGTGTGTTCAAATCCTTTGACAAAAGTTCAGCAATATTCTCATCTAGTTGCCAATTTCCAGAGAACTTTTGTTGATTAGCAAACAGAACTGAAAAGCATGAATCCACGTCTAAACAACATGTGCGAATGTACAAACGAGAAAAAAATAAATCATACATATAACAATACGACTAATACTTTGCGAACTGTGTTAAAACTGAATGAACAATAAAATCATCAGACTGGATCATATAATTTGTAATATGTCTCAATGGAGCCCAGAACACTGGAAAAGGCGATTCCTCTACTGTCCAATACAAGAATGATCTAGCTGTAGGATAAACAAACAGTTATCTTCCTTTGTCCACAACTCAAAATTATACCGTAAGGGCACTGCTATTTCAAAATTAATTAAAATATTTATTTCACTACGAGATTCCGGCGATCGCATACTGTTTGGCATGACAACCAGAAAGTAAAGCCCTTAGCGTAAAAAAACATGTAGAACGCTAAGAATTTCGGCTTGAGATAGCCTCAGCTTGTCGTCCAACGATAAATCCTAAATTTTGTTCGATATTTCTACCAAAACGAAAGCTCCTCAACACGCATCAGCTGTCAAAAATCTAGTAGTTCCCAATCTGGTTCGTAACATTTACAAGAAGTTTGCTCTCAGCCACGCAGCGAATAAAACTCACTGTTATCGTAAATCTTCTAATAAGATGGAAGCAGTGGCGAAGAGCACAAATCTCTTCGAACGGTATGCATAGATCTAACGCTTTAGGAAGGCCATACTGCCAATGGAATACGGATGCCTCTACTTTCTGAAGCGCAGCTCGTCAAGAACTTACAAAATCTTATCAATTAATCGCATTTTAAAAATAATTTGGTTGGTGATGAAATGATCCTTTGGTCTAATACATGGTAAATAGCGAAACTTCTAATTTGAGTAAAATGGAATCTATTTTCTAGCACAAGAGGAAAGACTTATTTGATGAAATCTATGACCTCTCCGGAATTTCGTATATCCGCGGAAATAGAGGTTCATGGATATCTACTTGAAGTAGGAAAGCCTTTTGAATAAACATTGGTATACCGTTATAATACTTATTCACAATAAGAATCAAACGAACATCATCAAATTCATCAAAGAAATTCATCAACGTTGGTGATTAATAGCTTCATGTAATTGTTAGGATATTTTGGGAATAAAACGCACAATTAACCATCATTTTTATACTTCATAAATCCGCTATTTTACAATTAATAATTTTTACCAAAAATTGATCAAATCATACGAATGAAACGCAAGTTAAATTGCTGTGTTCATGACTGCATGAAAGTCGTGCAACCAACATTACAGTCAAGTGCTAAATTGGTGTGACTTTAAAGAATGAGATCCGCATCAGCACTTGAAAAAACAGTATGTGAACTTTGCTATTTGATCCCCATCTGACAGACTGCATTGGTTTATTAATATGAACACATGAGTTTCGAAATGCGTCTATTTTTATAATGCATTGTATTTTGCAAACCTAATTATATAAGCTTATAATTCAAATATGTGTTCCTTTTCCGTTTTCAAAATGAGAGTTTTTTTACCGGTTTTCTTTAAACTTTACTAAACATGAATTAGATGTGGACGCGAAAAATAATTAAAAGTGAATTTTTATTTGCAAATATAGGCAAAATTAAGTAGCTCTGTCTTGCTTTTCATTGACAACTTTTAACTAACTGAGATAAAACTAAAAATACAAAAAAACCATACCTCTTTTAGCTTCAAAAAGTGTTGCCCAGGCTCCTCCAGATGCAGCTAAACCATTAAAAGAAGGTTTCCGAGAAACGTGAAAAAACGGTTAGTAGACGAATATGAAAGTGTAAAATTATACGCGTATAAATAATCAAAACATCTGAACTAATTCAATCTAAATTAAAACCAAAATATATTTATATCTGTCCCATAAAAATTGTTTTTCCGGCTGATCGCAATCCTAAGTTTGCTGAAATATTTTTATTTAGTTTGGAAAAAACGTGAAGAATCGCGGTCATATACATACGCACATTCACCAAGTGAAATCAAGGTAACTCACATAACTACCTTCTTATACGCGTCTACATATGAATAAATATTGGCGCGTTTGCATATGTTTTAACCCAATAGAATAAGTATATGCTCTAACCACTTTATGTTTTATTGATTTATGACATGAAAAGGGTAGTTCGTGTAATTTATATAGTACCACTTAAAATGAATGGGCAGAATTAAACAAATATAAAAGTTTAATTATTTTATTATTATAAATTAAGCATTTAAAAAATAGTTAATTCAATTCAAAACTAGTCCGATTTTGTCTTCTTCGAACAATTTACATAAAGTCAACGCTGTCATTATATATATATATATATATGTTATTAAATATTTTCCTATGTATCGCAAAGAAAAACCATTTTGAGGTGTTTTATCTTAAGCCAGCTTTTAACGAATTAACGTGAGACCAGGATATCATTTTTTGTGCGTATTCAGTAAACTGGCCAAAAATCATAGCAACTAGAAGGACAGCACTGAGCAAAAAATCAACATTTATGTACTACTTAAAAAAAACCACACTCACGTATATGAATTACGAATTCTTACAGATAAACCATACGACTAACTACACCAGACGAATATCAATCTACCAGCTAAAGTTAAAATATACGATTTCAATAGAACCAATATGACAAATACAAGCTCAGATGAGACGCATAGCAAAGATATGCATCAATTTTGAACGATGTTCGAGCTCCGTCAGATATAGTCGAACGTTTCCTGTCTTGGAGCATAGTGCACGACTGACAGTATATTAACTTCAAGACATTTGGTTTGGTGATTAGAGAAATAGTCGGGCGATTCCGGAGGAATTCAGATAACTTAATAAATGCTGCATCAGCAAGGCCAAACCACTTGACCACATCAGCAGAAACTGAACTTCCCTGTGCCACTTTTGACCTCAATTAGAGCAATTTTGACGTAGTTTCGAAAGGCCTCGTTGTTAGGCATCAGATGAAATTTGGCCGTATTGAACGCTTCGGAGACATTTAGTTTGTGAACCTAACGGATGAATATTTTAGTGCAATTCGTTGAATCTTTTTCTAAAGTTTACATAGGTTTGGTTATATTGCAACATTTAAATGAATTCAGTCAATATGAAGCAATTAAGGATTAGTTATTAAATGCTAATCGGCCAAAGGCGTGTTTCATCGATTAAACGATCAAATAATAAATATTAAAAATTCTTTTTTCAATATTATTAATAATAAGATAATATTTTTTTCATTGATCTCGTAAAAATAAATATAAATATATACAAAAATTACGAACTTTACCGTTACTATTGTTGACATCAATTGAATAATCTAAAAATTTAGTAAGAAAATAAGTATATAATGGTTTACTCTAAAAAATTGAAAGGCAAGATATGGCGAAATATTCGAATAAAAAATAGTACCTTCCAATTGTCACATATTAGTTTAAAATTTTTTAGTCGGTTTAAGGTGTAATACCAGCTCCTACTTTTGAGTCGCCTGTAAGCCGAAACGCATGTGTACATGAGATTTAACTTATTCTTCATGCTGACTTTGGTGTATCCTTCTGGTCCCATTTGTAACTAAGCGCGCAATAGCCAATACGCAAATGTGAATGCACGTTTGATAATTGTTATAAAAGAAATTTCATTTACAAGGGATACATCTGAGAATTAATTTTCTTTACATATCGAATATCTTCGATTTGATTTTAAAAAAGGGTTAATAACAAATTTCTTAATTAAACCAATTTATACCTCAAAGGTAAATGTTATAATATATATATATATATATATATATATATATATATATTGAAAGGCAAAAGAAACAGAAAATTAAAATAAGCATACCTATATACATACAAACTGATCTACTTTAGAAAAAAAATACATGTATAAATTTAGTTTAAACAGAAAACACCTCAACATAAACAGAATATAAAATTAGATTTCTGCAAAAATTAGATCGACCGGTTAATATTATGAGTATTACGCAATAAATCATGCTCTGTCTACAAACGGCCATACAAACAAATAAACAACGCCTTATCGCGCAAATTCTTAACGATATTTTCGTTCCATTTCATGGGCAGAAGACGATGATATTTAAATATTGCGCTGTTCATGTAGTATTGTGGAAGACTGGTCCGCACAAAATTTCAATGGTTCAACGTTTGAGTAACAGATAAAATAATCAAAGTTTCGTTCCTTTCCTTTTTCAATTGTAAAAAATTAAACCCGTTACCCATATGCCAATGAACTTCGCAATTCCTCAAAACAACGTGACATACATTTATTTAAAGAATGCCTGAATAAATTATCCGTTTGGCCATATGCTTATTCGTAAAGCTTACTCAACAAATGAAATGATCTAAGACTAAAAGTATGCTAATTTCGATTGAAAATATGAATATAGACAAAGCTGATTAGATTTATTACAATAGGGATGCAGTATTGTCATTTGCTCATAAGCTGAAGCTGTTTTCCCCTTAAATTAATTTTCCATTTATAAAGAGAATAAGTGGATAAGGTGGTGGCTTTCAAATGTTTTGTTTAGTTGCTAACTTGATGGAATAATATACGCTGGACTAAGAAGTTATTTAAACAAGAGACTCATTGCTACTAATCATAAGTTGCCAAAAGCGCAGACAAGCGTGTCAGGTATATGGTTTCAATATATTGAAACTTAAACTAGAAAACATTAACGTCTAATAATTAATTGTTGTTATTGATGATTTATCAAATCAGAAAATAGCTTTAGCCAAAGTGTCAAATTTAAGTCCAATTTCCTTAAACATACCACCAAAAACAATCATAGTTTTCAGTCAGTTCGGTTGGCGGTACAATTTTAAACAGCACACAATTAAATGTCTAAGCGGAATAAAAAACAAAACTGAATAAATGCCTACTTTGTGTGCCGAGAGATCCGGATCGAGTAGATGATTTCATTACAATACCTGAAAAAGAAAAATATTAAGAAATTTCATTAATTTGCTTCAAAAATATCTCTATGAAATATATTCAAATAAATATAAATCTATTGTCAACTCATTAATGGTAGCATATATTGCCGTGGTCGGTATTTGAACCAAGAGTTAGCTGCGAGGTTTGGTTGCGTTTATGACGCAGTACAGTGGAAAGCGCAAGGTGCCGATGGCGTCTAGCCTTAAATCTGACCTGGCTATTCTATGGTTGTGTAGAGATTTAGTCTGCCATATTTCTCTTTCGTATTTGGCTAAATATACTCAATGTAACTAGACCCCCCCTTTCAAAAAGCACTCTCCTTTAATAATTATTTTGCACATTTTTTTAATTTTTTTGTCATAGCATTACTTTTTTTAAGTCTTCTTGTTATTATAATCTTTTATTCTTATATGGCGATAAAACATTCATTTCCAATGAATTACGCAATGTTATGCATTTTGCTGATATATTTCGTGATTCGTTTATTTGGAATAAAAGCGTGATTATTATTCTGTTAAGGTAATGAAAACAAAATCGACTACAGAACGTTTTGTCACCGCTCCGAGCCTAAAAAGGCTTTGTAAGCAAATTTCCCTGTGCACAAAACGAATCCAATCAATTTACGATCCAGGACTTGTAAAATATTTATACAAAGTAATTGGCTGACTAAGCTTACTAAAGAAAAACAGCCATTTTCAAACAATTATGGGCGAAAGAGGAAACCATCTAAATTATAGTGGCAATCATTGCCAGACTTGTCAGTAAAGTTAAACTCAAGAAAACCGGGAAATAAAAAATGTGTTAAGCCCTACTCCACAATAATAGTTATTGTTTACCTTTTCCTCAATTTGAAAAAAAATGTTTTATGTAAATTGTTCTCATTTTTACTCCCGATAGTAAAGGGACCAGTTCCAGACCCCTTTTGCAAGGGTAAACTAATCGCACCAATATTTTTTCCAAATATTAGGTTTATTGATATTTTCTTCAATTTTAAACAAAGTTCATGTTTAAGGAGCATACATAGTTTATCAATCTTTACTTTAAAACAGTCAAATTTTTTGGTAAGTTAATCTTATCATTGACTAAGTAATTCGGAACCCGACCTCGAAATATCCGGAGTGAAAATGAGGTCAGTGAACTGTAATATATTTCGTAATAAAACAATTCCATGCAGCAAGATCGACTGCCGCCAGTTAAAATAATTGACCATTCTGAACTGGAGCATTTAGGTGTCGGTAGATGCTCGATGCACTGTATCATATCTACCAGAATATCGCATTTCTGCAAAACCTTCGTTCTTCGAAGTCTTATTATTTATTTTTGTACTTATTAATACATCGTCGTATATCAGATAACTGGTTGATAACCACAAATGAATGAATACAGTCATTGTTCAAAGAACAAACTTTGATTTTATTGAACAGCTCATCGGTAGAATTTAGATCTGTAATGAGGTTGGAACAATAAAAATATCGAATAGCGATTACTTTTTTTATCCATACTTTTCCGTTACTTGTACGGTTTTGTCAATGTTTCCAGTTTTGAATACAATCTAGGCTACTACTGATGTGCTCATATATGGGGCTAAATCATTGTGTAGTAGATAAATGGTTATCGAATTTAGATTATTCTCAATATGACTCCAGTGAATAACACCGGCATTCACATAATTGGCCTGATAAGTCAATTGGCTTATATACAACACGTACTCATTTAAAGGGACCATCAACTACAACATTATATTTATCATTTTACTACCCTTACGATGTTCGGTCGAAGTATCAACTGCCAAGTAGGCTGTTGCTTCGCACAATATATTGGAGCTCATCGATAAAGCTACCATTTCTTCACGCAATTTCATCTTTCTTTCTTTTGCTACCTCACGTTCGTCTTCGGTTTTGGCTTCATGTTCAGTTTCTTCTGCAGTCCAGAAAAGTATAGACAACTCTGATAGTTGTTTTTTGGCAGCAAAGCAGTGCAATAGCTGATCCTTGCTGACGTCGGAATCGTTCCCAGATGTTATTTTGTTTTGTTTAGAACAAACAATGGTTTTCGGCAAATCTGCGGTGCATATTAAGGTTTTACCTGTATGCATTTCACATCGAACTGTTATCTGTCCTGAAATCTCAGTAAGATCTGTTAAAAATACACGGAGGAATAATTTTTTTAGAAATAAAGAAGGTATTAAAATCCATCATGAAGAATTATTAAACATTAAATATGGCATAATTATAACAACTGCCATTTTAATTAAGAGATTGCATTATTTAAATGTAACTTTTGAAAGAAAGCTCGTATAACCATTGAAAACTTGCTGATTAAATTCATGTGCAAAACTGTAGAAAACAGTCGAATCCAAAATCAGTCATCTATACCTGCATAAATTTATTAACATATACACAAATACATGCATAAATATAGTAGAGTTACATGCATAAATATTATAATAAATGCATGAATACAAGCATCCCGACGTACACACATATATACATGCATACAACTATACTAAACAACATTATTATCTGATCTGCATTTAGATTAACTCTAAATGTTATTTTCCTACAAAATATTTAGCCATCCTATAGCAGATGTCTTCTTCAGTTTACTTATTGCCACAAGTTAAAAAAAACAAACTAATGAAAAAAACATGCATACATACATATACACACACGCATACATACATACATAGATACATAGATACATACATATATACATAGATACATACAAACATACATACATACATACATACATACATACATACATACATACATACATACATACATACATACATACATACATACATACATACATACATACATACATACATACATACATACATACATACATACATACATACATACATACATACATACATACATACATACATACATACATACATACATACATACATACATACATACATACATACATACATACATACATACATACATACATACATACATACATACATACATACATACATACATACATACATACATACATACATACATACATACATACATACATACATACATACATACATACATACATACATACATACATACATACATACATACATACATACATACATACATACATACATACATACATACATACATACATACATACATACATACATACATACATACATACATACATACATACATACATACATACATACATACATACATACATACATACATACATACATACATACATACATACATACATACATACATACATACATACATACATACATACAAATATACATATATATATATACATACATACTTATACACACATATATAAGTATAAATATATATATATATATATATATTTATATATATATATATATATATATACTTACATACATGCATAAATAAATAAAGACATACTTAAATACGTATACCCATATATATGGAAGTATACATACGCACGTACATACATCCATACATAAAAACACATACATACATAAATTGAAAGGAACTTACACAAAAAGGACAAATCAAACATAAAATTATTTAATTACCTGATTGATCAATAACACCAAACACTGAAAATACTTCATTAATAAATAGCGCTGGTAATACACTGGGGATCGGCATGACATTGAGATTTTTGCCTTTGGAATCTTTTAAGTTGAAGTCCAAATTACAGTTCAAAATGGTCGGTTCGAATGTCTTCTCGAGAATGCGCATAACAGCTTCAGAAAGTGCGTAACTAAAAAATTATTTTTAATCGAAAAGACGCAGGCGTTAGAAAATAAGAAACAAATTTGCTTTAAATTTCGACTGAAAGCTTTCGTGATAAGTGGCAACAATATGGCAATTAAAATAAATTAAAAATGAATACCTATATTTTTATCATATATGCATGTCTAGTGATGTGTGTGACTATCGATTATTTTAATAGATTAAATGGTTTATTAAATAATCATTGTTTTAAGAATTAACTTAATTTCAAGAGCACATTTTGCATTTAGATATTTCAGTGCGCGTTTCCAATTACATTCGTGAGTTCATAGACGAAATGCTCTTCAAATTCAGTGCGAAATATTAATGGTGAAGAACTACTGGATATCTGAACGGAACATAGATTATACTTAATTAACGCAAACTTTGGACTTAGTGTAAGGCGTTGTGCTACATGGTCAACTTCAGTTCCCAGACAACTGTTGACTCAAATAGAGCATGTAGTAATTAGTTATAGATGGCGTGGTTGCATCACGAAATAGCGTTCATTTTGAACACTTATGTCAACTCGGATAATGCACTTATCATTTGTAGATTTTTACTCAATTTTTTTGAAAAATTACATAAGAACAAACCTCAGACAGATGTAAGCTAAATCGAACAACCGTCTGTTCAACGAAAATATAAAGATATTTAAAATTGAAATTAAATTGAATTGTTGGTGAACATTCGAATTTAATGTTGACGACGATAAGGTCCACTTTGCACAATGCAGTTACAACTGCATGTGGCATTTCATGTTCCAGTAGAAATAGTTATTGGGTCTCAGCAAAATTTATAAAGACTTTCAAGACTTGGTGCCAAATACCTGCTAGCTCGGCCTAAAATAATACACTTGGAGTTGAACGAAGCCAGATCAAGTGTAGTCAAAAAGTCGACATCGAATCCTTTTGGAATAGAAAGGCAGAAGCGGTGGAAGAACCGCTCGAAATGGGCAATATCCGATGTTTTTTCCAAATTATTCGCGCAACAGATCCGAGGAAATGTAAAGTTATTTAAATTATAAATGTTAGTAAGAACCAAACAAGACCGATAAGAAGCGTCGTCCTGATAAAAGGCTAAACAATTTAAATTTTCTTGGACACTTACACCAGTCACAATCCCCGAACGTATGTCTGTATCAGCAATATGGGAATTTAAATTCGAACACCATCTGAGTTTGAAATACGAAGGCAATCCTATATCTTATACGTCGCAAAGCTGCAGGTCCCGATGAGTTTCTTACAAGTTTGTTTAAGGATGGTGATGACGTAAATTCTAGGACGTTCACAAACCTTTTTTGTATTATATGGAATGAAGAGATTGTGCCACTTGCTTGTAATGAGTCAAACGTCGTTCCTATCTTCAAAAAAGCAATCGTACTTCATATGACAACCATCGTACAATAAGCTTAACTCCAGTCTTATCTAGTTTAATTGCTTCGATTATATTACGCCGTCTTAGCGCTTCGTGTGAATTATTTACTAGAGAAGAACAAGTCGGATTCCCATCATTATAAGGCTGAATAGGAAATATTTTTCAATCTATCCTAAGCACTGAAAAAGCGACATGCATATCGACGTCCTACAATTGCCGACATTCTGTACTTGATGTGTGTATTTGACTCAGTGGATCGCAATGTACTATTCGGTATTCTGTCAAGAAGTGGAATTCTCAGCAAATTTGTAAGCGTTATGCTCGCGCGATATACAAAAAATTCTAGTCGTTACCAAATTTTGTTAAATTTTTCAACAGATGTTGTTATGAACATTATTCTAATATACGTTAAAGATGCACCAGTTCAAGTTATCCCAGACGCTAGATTATTCAATTTTGACTCTGCGAACGAAGTTTCATAATTATTTAATATTAAACATTCTGTTCAGGCTACCTTAGAAAGATTATTTCTTGTTGTTCCGTCTTTTATTTAAGAAATTTGCACTCCCCAAATATAACATATTTATACAGGTTCAGCTACCACTCACTCAGACTCGGCAACTGTAAAATGAATATCTGGACGTAGTTGACAGGTTAAAATATTTTGGCGGTTCTATCAATAACTCACGCAACATGACTGACGAGGTGTGTATGACAATCAGAAAAGCTAGAGCAACCTTTTCAAACCTTCGAAATTTATGGAGAAACACGAGTATTTTACTCGGACTTAAAGTTCTTGTGTACAATAATTATGTATTTTCTGTCGTGTCACAATTTTCATAAGTTTTGATGTTCGCTGTTAATAATCTATTTAAACATTCACTTACGTATATAAAAAAATTAGCTCTAGTTAATAGAAATTATACATTAACAATGATTAAAATAATTTATTAAAAAATGTAAAGCGTTTTTTTACAATTTTGCAAGGCGGTGATAACAATTATATTACTCAAGCTATAAGTTCAATTTTTGTAAAAATTAACTGTCGAAGGGAAGCGCTTTTAATTCACTTCGTCAACTGATTATGGGAGAAATTAGAAGCTATTCAAAAACGTCAGTCCATCTCAATCAAAGATTGGAGACAAAAACTACATGCTTCGCGTGGTGTTGGGTAAGACTCTTGATAATGCCGATGCACAAACAGATTGTGTTTTACAATTTTTTAAACAAAGGTTTGTAATAAAAATCGCTAGCCAGGTAGAGAACCATGTCTGAATATCGAAACTTTGTTGAAATTGAAGATTGATTTGTTAGTCAATCGCATTTATCGCACTTCATAATATGTTTAGCTAAACACACCAATCTTATTCTGCGCACACCGAGTTTGAATATGCCAGTGAGGCAGCTATTCTCAAATGTTAAATTGTTGTTCTGCCAATTTACATGCCTGCCTATATCTCTAAATAAAACTGACCATAGATACAATTAAAATTAGCATGTCACGATTTGCGATCGTGGGTTGTAGTTTTGCTCTATCAGTTTCGCAAAGATCCGATTCATCCCCATTTCCATGCACGCATTGAGTTCGTCCTCGTTATGACTGGGTACGTAATTCCAAATGGACAGGTGCGAAAACAGTAGTTGTCCGTCACAAACGGTATCTGACAATCAAGTTTGTTATTTTTTCAATTTTGAATTTTAACTTTAATTACCGTGACATCGCAGCATTACAGTAATATAAAAAATGTTCAATACTTTCTCTCTCTCTCTCCTTCCCATTAACATATTGCACTCTAGATGAGATTATATATACCGGGAATTTGACATATCTGTATTTGTACTGAGGTAATGTTTGGTCTGTCATTTGTAGTATTTATA
Source organism: Eudiplozoon nipponicum (assembly GCA_029291075.1). Classification (NCBI taxonomy): domain Eukaryota; kingdom Metazoa; phylum Platyhelminthes; class Monogenea; order Mazocraeidea; family Diplozoidae; genus Eudiplozoon; species Eudiplozoon nipponicum. The sequence goes on from JAQBSW010003548.1 coordinate 18,840, forward strand.
TATAATTGTTGAGTGAGTGTTTTCATGAATATATATATATATGGCCAGTATATCCTTAGAGAAAAATAAAGGCTTATAACTTACGCTTCGCGAATAAAAGCTGCGCAACCTCCTCCTGCGGTGGCAATTCCACGCACAAGACCTGTGCTGACGCCTTCCCCGATACCGATTGCAGACAACCTTGTGTTCTGTCTATGCCGACCTACCTCAACACAGACCTTTAAAACAAAAAATGACAATTTGAATAAAATGAAGTTTAAGCCGTGTGGTCATTAGTTTATTTTGGACATACGCATATAGGTAGTTTAGGCATAAATTATTTGCAGTAAGCAAAGATCAAGGAAAAGCTGCCCTTAATTGGGGTGTTTATGCAAGCATTTTCTAATTAATGGGTCTTTTTAGACAGGAATTGCATAACGAAGAATGTCTTAACTAACAGACTTGATGGGATGTAATTTATTTTCGTTTCTTATAATGAAAAGTACATAAAAATCAGTGTGGTTTAGAATATCATATTTTGGATGTATACGACGTGATAAAGTGAAACCGATGCTTCTCTTCTTTAAAGCAGATTTGGCCAAATTGGTGTAGGGTGGTTTATTTAGCCTCAATTCTTTGTTATGTAGGTAAGTTTACTCATAGTAGCTACGTCCTCCACCTCATAAATCTCTATAGTAATTTGAGTGCCAAAATTATTATTTTTGTTTTCATTAAAATATTTTCTTTGTTAATCTTCTTGTGGTCATATGGCAGTGAAACATTATTTACTAATGGATTTTGAGTTTCTATATTTAATTTTACCTCGAACATTTTGGCTTCCGTTTTCCGAAACCTTTTCAACAGGGAGCACAACCAACAAATAATTTGACATGGACAGAGCAAGCGAGACACAGACAAATGTCCGATGACGCAGTCATTTAGATATAAAGGGCAAAGAGAGATAGCGAGACAGAAAAGGTGTAATAAGCGATAACTTTAGAGAAATTTCAGTTTTCTAATAGGAAAACAATTCCACAATAAGCGAATATGTTTCTACATAAATTCGCAATCTAAACCATGTAAATTTCTGCGTTCTTCTCGAGAAAAAATGTGTGAGAGATTTCGAAATTGTAGAAGCTGTAAGGTGTAAAAGTCTTTGCGCAAACTCTAATGGGCATAAAGAATTTAAACATGAGCCCAACGAAAATTGGTGAAATTTTGTGTGTTTGTTTGTGTGAATGCTCGTTTGTCTATGATATTGCGTTTTCTGATGATTTTAATTTAAATAAACTATTTAACTGAAATTTCCAAAGTAAAAATCAATAAATTTCAATCTTTGTTAAACACCGCGAAACCTAACTTACCTTTTTAAACTGTGTATTATAAACATGTGTTCGGAATATTTATGAAATACTTTCCTATTTACATTAATGAATGGACATCCATTTTTAAAAAAAGATAAAACGAAATTCCCTAGAATAAAGAGCCAACACCTGAAATATATATTTTTATAATATCACTGATCACGCATGTGGTAATAACAATTAATTAAAGCAATGTTGCAAGCCTGACGTAAACGCCAATCTTTGTAAACTGGCAAATGTATATATAATTGGATTGGTGATTATATCAAGCTCGCAAACACTATTTAAATTACCTGATATATTCCAAACTTAAAAGAGTTTACGTGGAATTTACGAGATCCTTCACAAAAAATAAGTGGGGCTCATAAATGGCATATTAACTTAAAACTTCAAGTGGAATACTAAATAAGCTTACATCTCTCGCGTTGTCGACGTTACCATCAGTCAGTACGATAACCTCACGGAACCAGCCTTGTCCACTTATTTCCTTACTGAATACACCGTCTTTCAATGTTGAGAGCAACTCTGTTCCATTCAAATCAGCTTTTATGCCTTCCTGGAAAGCAATCGCTGCGTTGAGTGACTCCTCGTTATACTCCCTCGGGCCACTAAAAGCACGAATAGTAAAAAGATTTTAAAGTTAGAATGGTGCCTTGCACATATATCTATAATTTAAATCGGTTATTTCTATTACATTAGATGTCCCCTCAAGAAGCGTGAATTTTGTATTGTAATTCAACAATCAAACCTCGGAAATATGTTCTCCAGACGTGGCATTTAAGATAATTAAAAACGAAATGACAGAAATGAGTTAGCCACATGTGAAACTATGTGATTAAACAGATTGCTGCCTCATTTATGTAAACAAAAAAGCATGTTCGAGCATTGGTCTTGAACTGTAGGTAATGCATACAATTGATTAATTGCTGTATTAATTCAGATTATATACCCACTACAAATTATGTTTTTTCTCACTTTCTATATATATATATATATATATATATATATATATATATATATATATATATATATATATACGTTTGTATATATGTGGCAGTGTGTGTTGATAGCATGGCACATTAACATACGTCCTTATTATAGTTGTTTTGTCTCCATTTACAAAACTATATTTTAGTTCATTATTACAGTTTATTTGTAGCCATTTTGTAAAGATACGAACAGTTTACATTTATGTTAATAAGATAATTCATCTGGAAAGAGGCTTTGTTTAATTGTATACAGACAGTCAAGCGGAATTTAGTGACTGATTATGGCATTAGACATTTACAACTTCAGATACTTGATGACTATTTTAAATCAAGTTTGCGAGCTTGAAGTGAACATCAATCCAGTTTTATTTCACCAGTCGTCGAACAACATAACACAACTACCGCCAGTCACACGTACTGACGCATTTTGAACTTCCTCGATAATCAAAAGTGTACAACGGCAAGCTGATTATCGAGGATCAAAACGCAATGCATGTATGTGGAAAGCAGAATTAGATATACAGATCCAACTAATATATAAGTTACGAAAACTGCAAAAAGTTAATGTTCATGACTGAAAAGAAATTATGCCACCGACATTTCCTGTCAAATACAATGTATGCGAAACTACTAGAGTGAGAGCCGCAAATCTAATTTTGCTTTCCAGATATTTGAATTGCGGTTTGATCCTCGTTAGTCAGTTTGCCGTCGTACTCTGATGATGGTCATGGAAGGTCGAAACGCGAAAGTGCATGCGACTGGCGGTAGTTTTGCTAAGTTGGTTCACGACTGGTTAAACAGAATGGACTGGTGCTTACTTCAAGCTCACAAACTTGATTTAAAAATTTGTGAGCAACACCGTTCAATCAACGATTGTTTAATTGTATAACTTATATACGTGTGGCGAAATCTTCAAAGTTACTGTTCGTGACTTCTCTAAAATGGTGTGGCCGACATTTTCATTCATGTACAATGTATACGATATTAATAGAGTTTACGTCGAACTCTGATAATGTTCATGGAAGTTCTAAACGGGGCAGTACGTTTGACTGACAGTAGTTAGACTGCTAAAGTACGATGGGATTAGTGTTTCCTTGAAGCTCGCGAACTTGATTTAGTGTTTTTACCACCCGCGCAGTCAATGGTTGTTTAATAGAAAAAGTCTTGTTTCATTAATTACAGTAGAGTACTCTCTTTTTCCCTGCCTGAATGGCAAAGTAGAGTACTCTGCCATAATGGTGTTGTGGAGAGGTTTAGTTTGCCTCATTTCTGCGAGTTATCCTGATAAATTTACTCATAGTAGCTAGGTATTCCTTCTCTCTCTGCCTCTCTCTCTCTCTCTCTCGTAAATCTCGATAATAATTTGTCTAAAATTTTATTTCTTTCAATTCTATACATTTTTCACTCCTTTCGTCACTTTTGACTTTTCTAAGGATGGACATCATGATGATGATTATGATAATGAGGATGATTAATATTATTATTATTATTATGATGATTGTGATGATGATGATGATAATGATGATGATGATGATGATGATGATGATGATGATGATGATGATGATGATTTGTTGTTAGTCTCTTTATCCAATTATAACTTAAGACAACTGTTCACTTGTTATAAAGTGTGCTATCATGACATAATTAACCGTTGCGAGGAAAACACAAGCATTATCTGTGCCAAACTTAGTGTGGGATTCATCACACACACAATTTAACCTACATATAGTTTTTAACTGATCACACAAAGATTGTTTCTTAAAAATTAGCTATGTCATACTGTATATATGGTTTTGTATCATTTCTTCCGTGTTATGATTTGACGTGATTATTTAATCAGCGTAGTGATTTTGACTAAAGTAACAATAACAAGTAGCGTTCAGACTTGGCAAGGCTTGTTCGAATTTCAAACAAACTTTTAGCTAGATAAAGACTATTAGATTGGCGAAAGTGCCAAGCATTATAATGTTATATGTCATATATATATATATATATATATATATATATATATATATATATATAGTGTGTGTGTGTGTGTTTATTTGTGGATATATTCACTTACTCTTCAAACATGAGGACATGTGAACTTCCGAAACGGACGACCTGCATACGAACACCAACTGGAAGACTCTTCAGACACAAAAGGAGAGCATTTCTAGCGTATGCAATCGGAGAGCCATCCATGCTGCCTAAAAAAAGATTTTTAACATAATTAATTCGTAAAATTTTTATTTATTACAATGATAAACGGTTTTTACACTATGATACTAAACCAGTAAAATCAATTTATAACAGGAATTAACTGCAGCCCAATATCAGAGAAGGCATTATCATTTATTGTATGCATATTTTCCATAATTAGTGGCTGCTGCTAAATTATGGACATTTTCGTTAACATATATGTTCTAAAACGAACAAGTTTTAGGCGACTAAAGATTAACTAGGTAACAGTGTAGATATTCTAAGGAACATAATAATGTTGATGTATCATAAACATCATCATCCACATCATCATCAACATCATCATCAACAGCATCGTCATCATTATCGTGATCATAATCATAACCCCAACCACTATCGTCATAAATATATCACCCATTGTTATCATCATCGCTATCACCAATAACAGAACTAATATCATTGCCATCATTACCATCGTCGGTAACATCATTGCATCAGATACCGTACTGATGAGCCATTGCCAAATAACCAAGAAACTATCTTTTGGAAGAGGAAAAAATACGGATTTCATAAAGGATTGTTCCAGCCCAAAAACATTAAATGAGACCACTCGTATTTTTATATAACGAAAAACGACATTCTTCAACGACCCTCGTCATGATGGCATGCCCATCCGAAACACATTCATTTTCCTAAACAGACGGCACTTTTTTACTGTCAGTTTCACAAACAACAGAGGCTATGAGATGCGGTCTGAGTAGAACAGTCACATTTATAAATAGAAATGTGCACCCTAGTGCTCTGTATCAGTCTACAAAACTAAAAATTTCACAAAGTAGGCATAACGAAATGTCATGGAATGCTATATCAATCGAATCTTTTATGTAATAATAATCTCATTGACCTTTTAGAAGCAAGTGAATAGTGTCTAGCAATTACTTGTTAAAAAGATAGTGGAGAAAAAAAACCCATTATGTGATCAAACTACATAAAGATAATTAGTTAATTAATTAAAATTATAGTGATGCCATGCATACAGTTACAGAAATACACACATACATTGACACGCAAATATCTAGTGAAAGATCAGTCTGAAGTTTAAATGATATGGCTCGAAAAAATAACGCGCTTGCTTCATTAGTTTCATTTGTTAAACTAGTGAAGATGGACCAACAGAAGAAGGCTGTCGATAAAGGCAGCCGAAATATTTGGTTGACGAAAGAAAACCAATGGAACATTAAAAAGAGCATTAGTCAAAACGCAGATCAGGTAAAGCGAAATAAATATTTGATCAATATATCATGAAACATTCAATGGAGAAATATGATATCTCATTTGAGTTATATTTTGATGGAATTGTGAATGAAATAGCCTACCTTTTCAAATATAATGTTAGCAAATATAAAATACCCTTGCTGGGAAATCTTCCCGGGCTCTTTATTAATCGAATATTTGATAGATACAGCATTTCTAATGCAAGATAAATCAATAAAGTCTATTTTTTTAAAACTTCCACAACGAATACGGACTATATAAACAAAACTATATTGGATTGGAAGTGATTTAAATTAAGTTTGAGGACTTACGATAATGACTAATCTCCTTTATTTGACTAATTGTAGGGCACAGTAAATCTTAATGTTCGTCAAACCTTTTGACGCAAGTCAAAATTCTATGATCATAAACAGAGATACGATAGGTCTGATAAATTAAAAAGATGTCTTGTCAACTTGCCTGAGCAGTCGACAACGAAGATGTACTCCTTGTTGATGAACCGTGTGCCTTCTTCAGTCACGTCTGTAAGACGTGGAATAAAGTTTGCCATAATGCAATGAAGCGATTGGAACCCGCCTATCTCTTTATTTTCAACAGCGACCACCTGTCCTGGCTCAAATAGCACAGTTGAATCAATGGAGTTGGCCAAGTAAATGCGAAATTGCAAGTCGTGGTCAGCAATAAAACCACCATTAATTGTTACCTTTAAAGTAGTTGCGTGAAAAAGTCAATTTAAATTTCTTCCAGAGTGTGAAATAGGCCATGCTTTCAAGCAGACAGAAGCAATTCTAAAAAAAAATAAAACGAGTAAGAAAAATTTCTCCCTAATCAATCGTACCAATAGCACCACTAAGAACTTAGCTAGTACAAAGCAAAAACAAGCATACCTCTCACCAAGACAAATTATGATGTCCAAATCGATAATACTGGTCAAAATTTCTCATTAACATACTTTCAGGCTTGTTAGGAGCCCATCCTACATGAGCTAGATAGCTCCAATCATGTATGTACAAATAAAAAGAAAACTGACATAAAGTTCGATAAACAACATAGAAAACGCCATATTCTTTAAATTTTATGCACCGTTATCCATGCTTTAAACTCGGAACTTCATATTTATAAATTTTAAACCAATTTTGGATTGTAGACAGTGAAATCCGCTTAAAGATAAATTTCAGATACTCAGTTACAATTCATTCATTGATAATTATTTCGCTTACCTGATTTAACTATAAATTATAACTGACAAATTCATTAGCAATTATTTAAATTAAGTTTGCTAGATTGTTTATAGAAACCAATCCTATTGAATTTAACTAGCCGCACCAAAACGCCAAACAGCCTTCAGTTTCACGTACTGACGCGTTTCGACCTTTCATGATTATCATTAGAGCACGCCAGAAAACTGATTACGGAGGATTAAACTGCAGTGCATATATAAAGAAAGCAAAAGTATAAAATATGCGTCTCTCACCCATGATAATCTGGCATATTTATTGTGCTGGACGGAAAGTATCGGCTACACAATATCTATCAGGTCACTGGCATCAACTTTCGGCAAAGTTAGCCAAATATGTAGGTAATAACATAGAGAAAACCTTGATTGTGCGGGTGTTGATATTCAATATTTAACTCAAGTTTACTAGATTGTGACAAAAACCAAACCAATTCCATTAAACCAATCGCAAAACATCGAACAACTGTCGTCAGCCACATGTACAGACGCGCCTCGAACTTCCATGATCATCATAAGAGCACAACCGCAAACTGTCTAGTGATGATCAAGTTGAAATGCATATATAAGGAAGGTAAAATTAGATATGTGTATCTCAACCGTAGTAATCTCACGTACATTGTGCTGGAAGTATGGTGCGGCTGATTAAATACAATAGAATTGGTTTTAATATCAAGCTCGCGAACTTGATTTAAATGGATATTTTAACCACCCGAGCGATCAATTATTGTTTAATTGAATTATCTAAATATGTGAAGAAAACTGCAAAGTGTTTATGTTTGTGACTGTAAATAAATTGTGCATCCGACATTCCAAATCCAGGAAAATAAATGTGAGATTACTAGAGGTGAGAGCAGCATATCTAACATGACTTTCCAATTATATGCATTGCGGTTTGATTCTCGTTGGCCAATTTGCTGTCATGATCCAGCAATGATAAAAGAATTCAGAAACACGTCACCATGTGTGACTGACGATATTTGCTATATGGAATGCGACTGGTTAAATAAAATAGGTTTGGTGTTTATATCAAGTAAGCAAACATGATTTAAATACGTATTATCACCACCCGCGCAATCATTGATGTTTTACTTCTATTACCTCTGCATATGGAAATCGCTGCAAAAAGTTAATCTTCGTGACTGAATAGAAGTTGTGGAGCCGAAATTACCAGTCAAGTACAATATATGCGAGACTACTAGAGGTGAGCGCCGCAAATCTACTTTTGCTCTCCATATATATGCAATGCGGATTGATCCTCGCTAGTGAGTTCGCCGTATTACTCTGAAGATGACCATGGAAGGTCGAAACGCGTCAGTGTGTGTGTGTGACTTGTGGTAGTTTTCCTATGTTGTTCGACTACTGGTTAAATGCAATGGGCTTGGTGTTTGCTTCAAGTTTGTACACTTGATTTAAAGAATTTTTTTTCCACCACCTGCGCAACCATTGGTTGTTAAATTGTGCTTTTCATTTATCTAAACAAAGTCATTTAATAACAATCCTCTTGAGATGGGGAACCATGTCTGAATACCAAGCATTTGTTAAAATTGAAGATTGATTTGATAGTCGATCGCATTTATCACAATTCATAACATGTTTAGATGAACATACCAATCTTATTCTGCACACGCCGAGATGGAATATGACAGTGACGCATTCGTTCAGAATTTTTGAAATGCTGTTCTCTCTTGTTGCATTCCTACCTGTATCCCTCTGAATAAAACTGACTATACATACAAATAAACTATGAGATAAAGTTGGATGCAGACTGCAGATTTCGAGGGGAGTTTTGGTTGTCGATACAGTAAAAATAATGTCGGCTCTCAAATACAATAATATCAATATAAAGTGTAATCTATATTTCGTCCGTTTCATTTCCTTCATATTTTTATCAAAGGTAAATACGAATTACAATGTTCGCTTCTTATGGTTATATGGGAGTAAAACGTTAGTCACTTTTGGCTTTTGTATGGCTGTGCATGATGATGAATATACACTCGTTTCTTATTTTATTAAAAATTAATTGAGCGTAGGAACAACAAAATGAGTTTAGGTTTCTAATTCGGACTTATACAATTTAAAATTTGGGAAATCCTGCTGGACATACTGAAGCATCAACTCACTTATTTCTTCCAGACGAGCATTTTTCAGAAATAAGCCAAAATTAAAAGAATATGCCCAAAAATTAATAACATTAAAATGTTCTAAATTAGCAACAAATTCAAGTCATTAGAACTGGCCTAGGATATTTTGTTTCATACAAGTTTTAATAAATTAATCAAATATTTGGAAAGCACACGTAAGGTTTCATTTGTCATGAAAAGAAGTATTTAAATTAGGGTTGCGAGCTTCAAATAAAAACCAATAAGATTATGTAAAAATATATAGTATAGGCTGCACATTGCATTACATAGCAAAGGTAATTTATCCATTGGGCCTAATTCCTCTTTATATGGAACTGTTCAATTGCTGTCAAAAATTTGCCACGGACGGGATTCGAACTGGGGCATATTTGCCGTTGAGTTTGATACTCTATCCACGTATCGCATGCTGCACCCAATTTGAATTCATATACGCACTTACCTATCTGGCCACTTTTCTGTCAGTTTGAACCTATTTGGAATCTCTTAGTATCATATGTTCTAACTAGACATCCCCGATCTGTGTTAGTAATATAGACACCATGCTGCTTGAGGTAGTTCTATTTATATGAAATCTAATGACAGGATTTTGATGATACATATTTTGTCAGTATAAAACGTATTTCGCATTCAAAGACTCCAAATAGGTTCCATCCATGAGAAAAGTCAACTAGAAACATACGTTTATATATGACTTCAGATCGCGTGCAATATGCGGCAGGTGTGGTGTAGTGTAGTCTTAATCTTCAAAACCCGTGTGCCCTGTTCGAGTCCCGTCTGTGGAAACTCCTTGACAGTACTTAAGGAGAACGCAATAAAGAGGAAACCTGTCTACAGGATGAATTTCTTTTGCTACCGTATGTAATGTATACTTTCCACTGGCAAAAATTGAATATTTTCAAAACCAACTAAACATTGCTTAAGGTTGAAAAGGAAATTCATCCAAAAACTCGTTTTCGTCAATATTGGAAACTCCTCAATTATTTCCCATATTTTACTGTTGATACGGAGCTCGATTCGAGTCACATTTGCTTCTATATCATGCACGCATACCACTTCACCACATTTGTTGCACAATAAAAGCAAATTTCACTCATACTAATTTATATTTTGGCGTACTGGTACGAGTGCAGGACTAAGAAGAAAAATATGCCTCAGTTCGTGCGCTCATCGCGGCAAATTCTGGCTTGTACTTCCCAAATTACCAATGAGGACGAAACCGGTCTACTTCACTTATTGTCTTTGCTATCTCAAATAATGTTTAGTTTATACTGATGACATAAATATCTAAAGCATTCCGTAAAATTTCAATTCAATATAAACATATAAATATGACATATAATGTAAAATTTTATGATGCTACTATGTACCCTCACACTAATATGGTGAGCAAAATTCAGTAAGAATCTAACAGAAAAAAGGGTCCAGATGCCAGAGGCTCGTCTAAAAAATCGTGGCTATCCTCTATGCGAGAATTTCTGGGGGCGTTTACGTTTCTATGTGCAAAAACAACCACATTGACTGATCTGAAAAAATCTATTTTCTAAATTTCCAGTCTGACAAAAACCAGGTCATAACTAAGACAAAACTTCTCGTTAATAACGAGATACTGTCAGTCTACTCAAGAATTGAAACAATAATTTTGTTTCAGCTAGTACTACTGATGTTTGCCTTCGTAGGATGAGCAGAAACGCCCTAGTCCTGGTGAGTCATAACACATGTGACAGGCAACGAATTGTAATAAATAAATAAATAAAACGTATGTAGATAAACCTCCTTTTCTCTCGCTGCGATAGGTGTTCTCCACGTGGTACCAAAGCGAGACATGATGTTTTGAGTTATAGGACCCAGGAATTTCTGAATTTCTTGTTGTTGGTAACTTAGTTCTTCCATACAAAAAACCATGTGTACATGGACTATTTATGCGCAAAATAATGATAATTTGACAAGGCTCTAGTGAATTCAAATTGCGATATAGATTATTTATCAATATCCCAGAAAAGCTTGCTCACCTTTGCACAACGCTTGTCTTCACCCTCATAGTTTACCGAAAAATTATCTGATGGATGGCCAGCAACGTTTAGTATGTCTGATGGCATGTTGAGTTCTGCCGTGAAATCGATTTTGCAGGAATTACTCATTGAAATGTATCCATTCATCCAATTGTCAACTGAACCTGTTCAAAACAAAAATAGGAATATTTGGCTTCAATTTTACCTTTTAAATGGTTTACCGTGTCTCTTGTTTGTTTGGTATTTGGGCAGAACTCGAAAATGTTTTATTCAAAACAATTATCAGGCATTGTTGGGGTAAACAAAAGTAGACTAGACTAAGGACATCGGATTTTAATATCTCGCTTAATTTTTCACTAGACACAAGCATGTGGAGCATTTAAAATCAGATATAAATAGAATAAAATACATTAAAATCAAAATTCATTTCAAAATACAAATACGTTTGCTCCAGCGATGGGTGAGTTATAAATTTTTGTCAGTTTTCGACTTAACTGGTTAATTTTTCCAAAAATATATCCTAAAGTAAGTGGAAAACAAAACATATTACGAACCAAATTTATGAAGATAATTATACATACAAAGAATTTAATAAGATATAGTCACTATAAAGCAAATGGAAACTCCGCAACTATAAAACATAAATGTGCGTATATGTATATATATGAGAACTTCAGTTTAATTAAAAATAACTTTACTTGGATTCTCAGGAAACCTTTTGACCTTAGAACATTGCATTGCATTCCGCGCCAGTTTTTTATTAGAAATGGTGCAATTTGTAACGATATACATATATATATATATATATATATATATATATATATATATATATATATATATATATATATATATATATATATATATGTTGCAAGGCCAGCAAAACTTGAGATGATCATGTTTATCAACTATTTTGTCTGTCATCATCATCATCATGTCCAGCCATACAAAAGTAAAAGTGACTAATATTTCACTGTCATATAACCATGAGGAGTGAGAAAAGTATATAAATGAATTTAGTCAAATTATTAGTGAGATTTACGAGAGAGACAGAGAAGGAATACCTAGGTTCTATGAGTAAATTTACTAGGATATCTCACAGAAATGAGGCAAAGTAAACCTCTCCACAATACCATTATGGCCAAGTTAGCATTCGGGCAAGGCGACATCAGCAATACAGCTTCCTTGCGGATTTTACAGTATCACGTCATAGACAAACAAAACCTGGAAGCTAACTTTGCCCTACTAAGAAAAGAAAGTTACGAAGATGATACTACTACACATTTGTAACAAGATCGCCACTGAGCTCAATTCGATGCCATATCGCTAAGGGTTTCTAACCAAGAACTATGGTGCGCAGGAGGACCCCATCCTGGCAGACCAGTGGGTCCTATAATACCAAATTTGGATTTAAGTGCCTTTAATTGTTTCTGCCATGTCAAAATCTGCCCACCTTGTTTCTTACGTTATTTTGGCGCTGGATGGGTAAACAGAGCTCTAATAGGCAATCTAAATGAGGGCATACGCAAAACGTGACGGAGCCAACGAAGTTGATGGAGCTCTATTTGTTTTTCTAACAACGAGTGCATATTGTCAGATCCAAAAATACGTCTACGGATGTCAACTTTAGTTATTCGTTGTTGGTAACCAATATGTGCTATACTTCTCAAACAACGATAATCGAATGCCAGTAAGCGTCTCAAATCATCAACTCTAAGAGGCCAAGTTTCACTAGCGTTTAGTAAGACTGCGCGTACAAATGCATTGTAAACACGACCTTTAAGGCAAAGTGAAACATTCGCGTTTCTCCATAAATGACGAAGGTTCAAGAAAGCTACTCTAGCTTTCACGATTCGTATTCTCACCGCGTCGGACATATTGCCTACGTTATTGTTAGAGCTCCCAAGATATGTAAACCTGTCGACTATGTCTAGATCTTCATTCTGCAGTCACAACTTTGGAGTGAGTGGTGGGTGATCCTGTAACACTTACTTATATTTAGAGGGTGCGAATTTCATACCAAATGACGGAACAACATTTGTTAATCTATTTGAGGTAGCCTGGGTAGCATCCCGATTTTCGAATAATAGTACGATATCGTCTGCATAGTCTGGCTGTCTTACATGACCAATCAAGGAAATGACAATCCAAAACCAAACCTTAAACGACATAAGATAATTCCGCTAGAGATCCTGGAATAAATAAATCCAACCATTCAAACTCCCATGCATAAATGTTAACATAGATGCGAAAATACAAACATACAAACATAGATGCACACACACGAACACACACACACACACACACTCAAATTCATACAATCATAGAAATTTGTGGCCACCAAATAGTGCATTTTGTATGCTTCTTGATAAACTAATTAAATTATTTATTGAACAGCAGCTGAATTTTTCGCATTTAATAAATTTACAACCCGTTTGAAATCAAAAACCGATTTTCACAGTGGGTGTTCTTACGACAAACTCAATTGGCATGCAAAAAGGTCATCTTAGTCACTGTTTATATAACATGAATAATTGAAACAAAAAATGTTTAGTCAATTATATAAACAAAGTGAATCTTCTATAAAAACGAAATTATTTACGAAAATGATGACTATTCTTGATCTAGCATTGAGAATATCAATAAAAATGGCGGTTAAACGGAAAAGTGTTGTGCATAAACCAAAATAAATATAGCTCCAATAATGGCCGTGCAACATAAACTGCCAGGAAAACAAACAACATCTACGTAAAATTTAAATAATACTTGTGAGCGGATTCTTGATCTCGTGTCTTAGTTTAATTTTTGTGTAGTTCATTTCATGACATCATTTCATCACATTGCTCTTTAGGCTCTGATTTAATCGTTGGCACTTGACATGATTATGGTCTTTATTATTGATCATTATCAAAACCAATTATCATTGGTGCCATCCAGAAATTAAATACAGACTTCAATCGATCAATGGGCACTGGTTTATGACCAATTACGAAGAACTGCGGACAGCGCTTGATTATTGACTGAGGTCCGGTATACTTCGGCTTCTACATCGATTGCACAGCGTCTATTCGGAGAGAGGCTTGCCTACATGTGTCTAAAGCTTTCCAAATATACACTGGCGGATGGTGGTCTCTTGTTGCTGATGCTTGCAAACTAGTTTGAACAAGCTGTTGCTGCTGTGTAACTTCTACCGCTGGAGATTTATCGCTAAATTAAAAACCACTCATTTAATCTATAGAGATTGGGGGACTGTGACCTAGAGTCACGTTTGTAACCGATGCTTTATGCTATCACGTCGCCATGGTCGAATACTAAATAGTTTTAATGGTAGTGCAGTAAGCCAATCGGAATTTTCTCATTATGCACACAGCAACGCATTTAACTCGCGACGTTTGAATTTCACAAGACTCTTACACTTAAGAGTGAGCGCTGTATTTCTTTTTATATCAACTCATAAGAACTTTAAGTTAACTTGCAGTTTGCGTGTCATGAATTTTGTACCTTGCTCAGTGATTACTACTTCTGGTACTCAAAATCTTACCACACAGTTTAGCAAAAACACATAGGAAATGGTCTGCGCATCTTGACCAGTTAGTGGTATTGTTTCAAACCATCTTGAGTGTCAATCAATTATTGTCATACAATAACAAAAACCACGTAATTCAAGGATAGCGATTAAGTCAACACGGATAAATCTAAAACGAGCGTTAGGTAGCTCGAAACGGCTAAAATCTGGAGTATGGAGAAAGCCATTTGAGAGTTGAGATGGTCTGCATGCTTTAACACATTCGGTATAATCCCGTCAAAAGTTTAGCAAAAATAACGATCTTGTGGTAACATCCTTTAACAACCGAAACTTTCATCCGTCTTTCGGAGGCCCTTTTGAAACATTGCCAGTTACTTAGCTAGGGCCAAGTGGTCGTGAAGTCGGTTAATTTTATGGTTTAAATAAATATGTAAACAAAATAATGCTTCAATGAAATTTGGAAATAGCTCGTCAGGCAATTCTGATCGAGATGATTTATAGGTAAAGTCTACAATAGGAGGGTCGTCCGGTCTGATGTCCCTGTATGTTACAAATTTTGGTATTCTATTTCAAACACTTGAGTAAAGGCAACTCACGATTCTTCTATCTCAAGGCAGACAAATAAAGATATGTACCATATACTTTCAAATGATGTTATTTACTTCCATCTGTAGCTTAATTATAAGGATATTTTCACGCTTGAATCAAGAAATTTGGGAGCTCTTGCCACTCGAAACAGCTGGTCTTTTGAAACTTGTAAAGCAGACTAGCGCGGTGTTCCTAGTGCTTCTCCAAAAGTGACCGACTTTTCTTTAACTTCTCTAAAGTATCATTTACAGGAGCTTATCACACAAGATAAAGCATTTCACCTTTCCACCCGAAGAAATTTCCTATTTAGATATAACGTGATCTTGAGAGTATCTAGTGTTGTGGCAAGGAATGTATGTTTAAAGAGAGTTATAAAATCTCGTATACAACTGGGTTCCCGATTTTGTAATAGTCTAAGCTCAACCGCAGAATATCTTTCGAAATCATAGACAAATTATTTGAGAAGCTACCAATACTTGTCTCTTGTCATGTGTGGCGTTCAGGTCCATAGTACTTTCTGGCGACAAAAACGTCAAACTAAGAAAAGACTAGCTTGATCACGGAGTTTTAAGAAAATTAATTCCGCAGATATGTAAGACAATGCAATTTATCACGATTTAGAAAAATCTGATGTCTTACGTTCAGTGCCATATCTCATTTTGAGCAGTTGAGGAAGCACAATGTTCAATTCTGCCTTCCCGAGTGTCTCGTTTTTTGGCAGACTGTACTCCATAACGGTGATAAAATGCACTTCAATAACGACGGTGCAAAGTGGTGGTATTTGACCCAGCTTTATGGTAAGTATATCGCTGCAATATTCGTCCTCCTCCATGTACACGGCAGTATGACCTTCGTCTACTGCGTCATCATATGCTTCTCTTCCCTAAATAACGGAAAATTAAAAATATGAATATGTTTTTAAATAAATAATAAACGTGTTTCTAATATCTTTTTATAGCATATTTAGCATCGCTTATTGAAAGAAGACACTTGTTAGTTTAAGAATACTTGTCAATTTTTTCTTGAGATGCATAATCGACAAAAGGAATGCGCTAAACGATACCTGTTAGATGTCATGTATAACCACAAAAGTTTGTGTTTGCGAGGGCACCAAATACATCCAAATACACGTTCATGTTTAAAGTGAAATAGCACTGCTACTAGAAAATATTTGGAGCAACAGACAAAACGTGGATGGCTTATTTTGAAAAAAAGGCGCGTATCAACTTCTATTAAGAATAGCCAAAAAGACATTAAACATTTGTATAGAGAAGAACTGTATTGTTTTCTAAAACAGAGTCAAAAATAATAATCGAAAATGCATGGATTTGTTTCTCAATCCTCCGCGAATTAAGCGTCAATGACTTTTGTTTAATTAAGTCAAGATAATCATGTTTAACTTGGAGATTAATATTAAATTTGAGGTCACTGATTCCATGTTTGAAGCAGTCACGGTTATGAGCCCGATAGACATTGATGATTAGATTAACCCTTAAAACTACAATTCTTATATCCTTCGACATACTCTAGACGCCTACCAACACACTAAGACTTATTCCAGATTAGAATCTTTAGGGTTATAATTAGTTAAAAGAGCAAGAGCCTATACAAGAATATGAGAATATTTGTATGCTTTATATGAACATGTACTGTGTTATGGTACATTTTTGTGAACACAGAACGCATTGGAAAAATTTGTTTGAAATTACAATATGACATACCTCATTTTTTTCATGACATCTTGGTTCAATAATTTTTCCGCCAATATTCGCGAGAAATTTATAAACCGAACTTCCAGACTCTAGAGGAACCCGGTATATGGCTTCAAAACACGTCGTGTTTTTATTTTCATATGTAAATTTTACTACAGTGCGTGCTACTTGGTTCTTTGCACTTAAAGCAATTTGAATTTCTTCTAATGAAACGAAGTTTTGGGTTTCAATATTGTCACCCAAAAATAGAAGTCCATAAAATGAACAGCTCATCGTGTATATTTAAATTAATCGCGCAAGAGGCGTAAGCAAATACAATTTTAAAACTCTGCACAGGAAAATATATCTTCTAATAAAATGAAAGTAAACTTTACAGAGCTTGCCTTATTTTGTACTGTTTACATTTTTCAGGTAAATGTTTACATATTTGTTGACTATCTAATATAGTACTAATCGAAATCTGTTTGTAAACTAAACATACCTAGTTATTAAAGTAAACAAATAAAGCTTATTCTATATTCTGTAACAAACCAACATTAAAAGTCAGGTAATAAAAATTGTAAACGAATCAAATTTGTACGCTCTGCATAGAACATTTTATTTCTGTCTGAGTACATCTCTATCTCTTGGCTATAGGTTTGTGCATGGTTCAGTAATTTATTTACGGAATGTTCAGGTGAGCAGAGTCTTTTCAATATAAGTCTATGGGATTTTTATGATATTAATCTTCAATTTTATGGAAAATTAAGATTGATCAGTTAAAGAGATATACATCAACCGGCCAGATCAGTCTGAATCGCTGGACCGAGTGTGAAGTCTGTTGGTTTAAAGCTCTAGGAGGAGTTAGAGTTGATAATTTTAGTCTTAGAATAATAATAATAATAATTGTATTAAAAATAATAAGTTTAAATAGAATATCAATAAGTTGGATACCTCAAGCCAAATTACTAACGTAATCTGAATAAACTCCTAAGGTCAATTCTTCTTTTTAATTAATAAATTACTAGAAAAATTGGACTTTTACTTTTTACATATCAGACATTGCTTAGTCCATTTTCTGTAACAAACAAATCTTTAAAGTCAGGTCAGAAAATTTGTAAACGGATCAAATTTTACGCTCTACATAGGACACTTTATTTCTGTCTGAGTACAATCTCTCTTGTGTGTTAGTTTATGCATCGTTAAGTAATTTGTTAACGGAATGTTCAGGATTTTTAGGATGTTAAATCTTCATTTTTATGATAACCATAAGACTGATCGGTTAGAGAAGTGATAGCACACCCGGCCAGATCAGTCTGAAGCGCTGGGCCGAGTTTGGAGCCTTTAGAGATAAAGCTTTATGAGGAGTTAGAGTTGCTAATTTGAGTCTTAGAATAATAATAATAATAATAATAATAATAATAATAATAATAATAATAATAATAATAATAATACTAATAAGTTTAAATATAATATCAGTAATTTGGCTTTCTCAAGCCAAATTACTAGCGTAAACTGAATAAACTCCTAAGGTCAATTCTGCTTTGTAATAAATTAATTAACAGGAAAATTGGATTTTTACATTTTACATATTAGACTTGCTTAGACCATTTCCTGTAAAATACAAATCTTTAAAGTCATGTCTGAAAAATTGTAAACGAACCAAATTTGTACGCTCTGCATAGAACACTTTATTTCAGTCGGAGTATATCACTGTTTCTTGGGTGTTAGTTTATGCGTCGTTAAGTAAGGTGATTAAGGAATGTTCAGGTGAGCAGAGTCTTTTCAATATATGTCTACTGGATTTTTATGATATCCAATCTTCAATTTTATGAAAACCATATGACTGATCAGTTAGCAAATATAAAGCCCACCCGGCCAGATCAGTCTGAAGTGCTGGGCAGAGTTTGGAGTCTGTAGAGTTAAAGCTCTAGGGGGAGTTAGAGTTGATAATTTTAGTCTTATGATATTAATAATAATTATAATAATTTTAAGTTTAAATAAAATATCAATAATTTGGCTTTCTCAAGCCAAATAAATAACGTAAACTGAATAAACTCCTAAGGTCAATTCTTATTTGTAGTTAATTAATTGCCAGAAATATTGGACATTTACAGTTTAAATATTAGACATTACTTAGTCCATTTTCTGTAACAAACAAATCTTTAAAGTCAGGTCAGAAAAATTGTAAACGAATCAAATTTGTACGCTCTGCACAGAAAATTTATTTCTGTTTGAGAACAACTCTGTCTCTTGGATGTTAGCTTATGCATCGTTAAGTAAATTGTTAGTGGAATGTTCAGGTGAGCAGAGTTTTTTCAATACAAGTCTGTGGGATTTTTCTGATTTCTAATCTTAATTTTTATGAAAAATTAAGATTGATCAGTTAAAAAGATATACCTCAACCGGCCAGATCAGTCTGAATCGCTAGACCGAGTGTGAGATCTGTTGGTTAAAAGCTCTAGGAGGAGTTAGAGTTGATAAATTTAGTCTTAGTATAATAATAGTGATTGCAATAAAAATAATAAGTTTAAATAGAATATCAATAAGTTGGATATCTCAAGCCAAATTAATAACGTAAACTGAATAAAGTCCTAAGGTCAATTGTTCTTTGTAATTAATAAATTACTAGGAAAATTGGATTTTTACAGTTTACATATTACACATTGCTTAGTCCATTTTCTGTAACATACGAATCTTTAAAGTCAGGTCAGAAAACTTGTAAACGAATCAAATATATAGGCTCTGCATAGAACGCTTTAATTCTGTCTGAGTATATCTCTGTCTCTTGAGTGTTAGTTTATGCATCGTTAAGTAATTATTTTACGGAATGTTCAGGTGATCAGAGACTTTTCACTATTAGTCAATGTGATTTTTATGTTTTTTTATGAAAATCATAAGACTGATCAGTTATAAAAGATATAGCACACCCGGCATGATCAATCTGAAGCGCTGGGCCGAGTTTGGTGTCTGTAGAGTTAAAGCTGTGGGAGAAGTTTTGGTTGATAATGTTAGTGTCAGAATAATAACAATAATATTATTTTTTACTAGAATGTAAATTTCCTGAGTTAAATGTTAGTGGTGCTTGCAGTGGCCAAACTCGGCCCTCTGTTGCTACCCAGGGGGCTGCTAGGGTAATCGGGGTGATTGGTAGAGTGTTTCAATGAGGTTGCTAGATTACTTGAGGTGGTTTTTAGGGTCCCCAGTATGGTAGCTTACTAGGAAAATTGGATTTTTACAGTTTACACATTAGACATTGCTTAGACAATTTGCTGTAACAAGCAAATCCTTAAACTCAGGTCTCTCTGTAGAGATGCTCTAAAAAAACACCATCACATGCTTCATGCATGTAAACAAATGGGTGCTTAATTTACTAACATACTCCACTTTAACAAACAAAACCTTAAACTCAGGTCAGAAAAATTGTAAACGGTAGTTTTGTAATTTAAACAAATCAAATTACTACGATCCGTCAAAGTTTGCGCAATGCATTGTCCATGAGATATTTTGGGCGATATTTCGCCCGGTGTGCGAACATCGTATGTCCGATCGCTTATAAAAGTCAAAGAACACCCCACCTTATAAAGCCGCAGAATTTGGCACATCTTGCGCGTCTGTGACAAAAACTGCGGGACATGTTACGCGCCAAAGTTTGTACGGAAGAAAATTAAGAATAATAATAAAAATAAGCATAATAATAATAATAATAATAATAATAATAATAATAATAATAATAATAATAATAATAATACGGTGCATAGTAATAGTGTGCTTTGCCTTCAGCAAGCACCACTAACAAGCAAATTGAATATGGGACGATCTGCTGAAGCAGAATTATTTGTTTACGCTATTTGCATTTTAAACGACTCCATTTAATTCATTTTTTATAATATTTGCAAAATATTTCATTTAATTTAAATTCAAGAACGCGAAAGACGTCTTGCCAGTTTTCCCATACAAAACTTTGTACTGATCAGAAGAAAATGCCGAAATTAACTGGTCCCGTGTTGCGAAACAGAAATGGAACACCTTGCAAAGAAAAGCCGGAATTTTCCTACATTTCTATTATTTGCTTGGCAATTGCTAAATCAGGCAAACCGGAAATTTCTCTTGCTGAAATTTGTCAATATATGAAAGACAACTTTCCATATTACAAGAACTCTAAGGCGGATTGGCAGGTAATTTATATTAAAATTAATTATTTTTTGCATTTAACTTTAAAAAAATTGAAAATTCTATGGCTCTATTTGAAGTATTCATTGCCTTATGCTCCTGAGTTACGTGGTTTGGAGAAAAACCTTTTAAAATCAGTATAAGACATTTTCGACAAAGTAAAAATATTGTGTTAGTTATTTTAGGTATAATTATAATTCAAATTATGTTTTATGTTCATTGGTTATTGATTAGAGAGTATTGCATGATATTTGAAGTCGACTTTAATTTTGGGCAACAACTTAAAATCATCATCATTATGCACAGCCATACACAAAACAAAAGTTACTAATGTTTCACTGCCATATAACCATGAGAAGTGAACATTATAATTCGTAATTTTCATGGTTATATGTTGACTGTAAAAGAACTCTAGGTCATCCATTCATAGTGAGAATGGTTTGTATACAAAATATTTTTTCTCTTAGATAGTACACCGACCAATGCTGAAGAGTTCTATCTGCCCAGATGAAACGGGATGATAGGTGTCCCTTTTAGACACGGAATATGCTGAAATATTGTACGCTTTAGAGGCTTACAATACATTGACCTAAATTATGTCCTCAAATTTAATATTAGCCTCCATTTTAATCACCCTTAAATATATACTTAAATAATCTAGTAACAGACGAAGGACTATGTACTTCTTACACCATACACTACACCCAAATATATAGACTGGAAAGAGATTAGATCTAAAGTTGAATAAACCTCATATCCCATTATGTCTCGGGGTAGAGTACTCCTAGTTTGTGTGTGAACACGTTTGGCGCAATGTATTTCGTTTCCATGTATGAATGAAGCCTTTTATAATTGCAGAATTTGATTATGTTAAAATTGCTAACATGCACTAAGCATTACATAACTTGGAAAATGCAGCTCATTCACCAGATTATCATTATTATTGTTATTATTATTATTATTATTATTATTATTATTATTATTATTATTATTATTATTATTATTATTATTATTATGGCTCTTCATGGAAACAGAGGCATTTCGCTACTTTAATCAAATTTGCGATCTTGATATAAATAACTGACCAATTATGTGCATTATGTTTACTTCAAGCTCGCAAACTTGATTTAAAGAATTGTTACCACCAACCGCGCAATCAGTTATTGTTAAATTGTATTGCTTATATATGTATATGTGGCGAAGCTGCAAACAGTTAATGTCCGGGACTGCATAGAAATTGTGCAGCCGACATTTCCCGTCAAGTGCAATGTATGCGATACTGCTAGATGTGAGAGCCGCATATCTAAATTTGATTTCCTTATATATTTAATGCAGTTTGATCCTCAATAATCAGTTTTCCGTCGTACTCTGATGATGATCATGGAAGGTCGAAACGCGTCATTGCGTTGAGGCTGGCGATAGTTTTGTTATGTTGTTTGACGACTAATTAAATACAATGTGATTTATAAAATAGCTCATTCAAACATCTGACATATTATATGCATAAAATTTTCAGTGAAAAGAAAGACACACACACACACACACACATATATATATATATATATATATATATATATATATAATGGGAATAGTGTTTGTATCAATAGCGTAAACTTGATTTCGGAACTGTTATCACTGCCCGCGTCACCAAATTTTAAGATTTTCGGATGATGCGTACCCTTAAAAATGTATTTTGACACATAAGGTCTTCTGGTCAGCTACGATTGAATTGCATTTTTGTCGTTGTCTACGTTTTATGTTTGGTTCAACAAAATTTTTGAGGTCACTCGTGCCAAGAAAACGTCTCCTTCCGACATATACACCTTTTAGACTGCCATCTTCCTGTCTCGATAGTTATTCGTAAAGAAAAGTCAATGTGTTAGACTAAGGGCTTTCGTACTCGCAAGTAGACTGAATGTTAACATATTTAAGCAAATAATATGTACCGACATCTTCTTTTTTGATTATGAAATTATCATCTATTTACTTCAGATATATATGGCATTATTTTAGTAGCCCGGATTTATCCAGATAGATTATGAATGCATGAGCTAGGTGACATCCTAACAAACCTCACACATTCACTACGTCTACTTGCTTAATTTATTGATCAATGAAGTTGAAATGAACATTTTTAGTCCACATACTGATTTCTAAATAAGGACGCAACCGGTCTACTGGAAGAATTGCCTCTTCTACACTATAGAATACTTATTTTGTACCGACAAATGTATGTATTTTAGGAATAATATTTAATGGTCAGTCAGGTTTAAACTCTGTCATCCATAAATTTACGCGTGTATATACACGCACATAGAAAAATAAGCAAATGCAGTTTTTGTATGTATATTTTCGCATTATTTAATGGATATTTTGTATTTTTTTCACTTTTGTCTGCTGAAGAACTCTATAAGACACACGTTGTCCTTAAACAGGCATTTCGAGAATGTTCCACATAAGAAGGGCGAACGCAGGAAAGGTGGATATTGGCGTGTACGCGCAAGTGATTTCAATTGGATGCAATCACATTTAGCAAAGTTTCAATCCCCCAGCCATACTCCGGTTGTCGCACCTAAGACTACTTCTTTACCTAAACAAAGAAAAACACAGAAACAGCAAGAAAGTGAAATGCAAAACCAAAGGGATGACCAACAGCAACAACATGATCATAGAATACAAGATCAACGAGAGCAAGAACAGCATCAGTATCAAAATGAAGAACATCAACAGAACCAGATAATAACAAACCAAGAATGTAGTCAACATGCTGATCTGATGTACATTGAACCGGAAGCTATATTCTCGCCTCCTGGGGAGGTAAATAATTGTCCATATGACCTTTTGCTTTGGAATACAATTTCCTGTAAAATATTTTGTGCGGAAAATTAGTGATGAAGTTATACATATAAATACTATCATTGCGATACAAAATATAAAGACTGCCATTGTAGATTTTTCTTCAATTATCTTTCGTAATACGCCTTTTAATCAACTTCTCCGACAGGCTACTATGGTATCAACGGGATATTCCCGGGAACACAGGAGTATAAGGTCAGCTAACTGTTGTTGTCGATAGCAGTCAGTTAAAGC
The DNA here is from genome assembly GCA_029291075.1 of Eudiplozoon nipponicum. NCBI lineage: Eukaryota > Metazoa > Platyhelminthes > Monogenea > Mazocraeidea > Diplozoidae > Eudiplozoon > Eudiplozoon nipponicum. Next base: position 43,080 of record JAQBSW010003548.1, read on the forward strand.
AAACCCATTGCGTTTGTTGGTGCACTGACTCAGTATACAAATTAAATATCCTTCTCACGAGATTTTAAAATTTTAAGGCAAACAGAAGCTATCTGAATCCCCGATACCTAAGTTTGTCACCTGGCTGTCATCTTGTCACTAAGGAATATTCTTTATTGGATCAGCAATAGATTTCTTTCTCGCAATTATACACATTGTGCCTAAAACTGCCTTTGTAATTGTGCGAGATTTTTATGAATAGGCCCAATTTATTCATTCGAATTTACTGTATAAGAAATCAAATCTGATGGTATGCATTTCCTTAAACTATTCCACAGTGTATTAACAACAACATAAATTTTCGCTCTCACGACGTAAGTTTAATTAAATTTGCTTAACCAACAACAGCTTTGCATATAGACTAATAAGTTTAGAATCATTCAAATGGTATAATTCCGTTGTCTGCTTATGCAGAATACACTATTTGTCCTTTGTGATGTGCGCAGTTTAAGGCCTTTTATTCGGAAATGCAACTAACCACTTCCAAAGTAATTAATCTTGCATTCGAAAGCCAGGAGACGTCTTTGCTACCTTAACGACTAATCAAATGCTTAAAACAGCTCAAAATGCAGTGTCGTATTTAGCCATTAATTACGGCACAGAAAAGCTGAATATTTAGTTAATATCTTTTATCGAATTTCTAATTTTTAATAGGCATAAACAAGGTACCTACTTTTGAATAGGTTTACGTTTAGATTACGGTGCATTATGTATAAAAGAAGATAAATAATTCTTTCTACATTCTTTTTTTCTTTTTGGATTTAATGGCATTTGCATTTTGAATATTAAATGTACGAGGTGTTACTTAAAGCTATAAATGTTCGCTGTAAATATATTTTTCCACTTGATCTAAATAAATGTGATAAACATGACTATACAAGATTACACTCCAGGGTTTCTACCTAGTATGGTTCTGGTTTGAGTTCATATCATTCAATAGATAATTATTCGTATTTTGTTAAATCCCGAAATCACGAATAAATATCATGCATTTTATAATTTATGAATAAATTTTTATTACTGTGTTTTAGATGTTTGCACCTTATGCGCTTTACAATTATCCTCATGACAACGAATTGATGGTTCGGATAAAATCTGATAATACTTCCGATTCGATTTACAATTCCCAACTCAATTTTCGCAACCAAATAGAGCAAGCACAATCACCTGAGCTTTATGTTGGTTTTGACTGGATAAATAACGATACTGTGCCTACTGCAACTGATCTTGTGACTGGTAACTCAAGAGAGGAGCAAAAAAGTTATCATTTACTCAGCCCGCCAACTGTTGAAACATTTCTCAATGACAGCGAATACCGGACACTTGGTCAGGACATGTATGGGCAGGTTGCTAGTACCGACTCGTTTTCCATTCTGGAACCAGTAACTTCCTGTAGTCATTCAGATATCAATGACAAAGAATTTATGGTTCGGATAAAATCTGATAATACTTCCGATTCGATTGACCATTCCCAACTCCATTTTCGCAACCAAATAGAGCAAGCACAATCATCAGAGCTTTATGTTGGTTTTGACTGGATAAATAACGATACTGTGCCTACTGCAACTGATCTTGTGACTGGTAACTCAAGAGAGGAGCAAAAAAGTTATCATTTACTCAGCCCGCCAACTGTTAAAACATTTCTCAATGACAGCGAATACCGGACACTTGGTCAGGACATGTATGGGCAGGTTGCTATTACCGACTCGTTTTCCATTCTGGAACCAGTAACTTCCTGTAGTCATTCAGATATCAATGACAAAGAATTTATGGTTCGGATAAAATCTGATTTTACTTCCGATTCGATTGACCATTCCAAACTCAATTTTCGCAACCAAATAGAACAAGCACAATCATCTGAGCTTTATGTTGGTTTTGAGTGGATAAATAACGATACTGTTCCTACTGCAACTGATCTTGTGACTGGTAATCCAAGAGAGGAGCAAAAAAGTTATCATTTACTGGGCCCGCCAACTGTTGAAACATTTCTCAATGATAGAGAATACCGGACACTTGGTCAGGACATGTATGGGCACGTGGCTAGTACCGACTCGTTTTCCATTCTGGAACCAGTAACTTCCTGTAGTCATTCAGATATCAATAAGTTTTTAGATGTATCAGCGGTCACTGATGTGCAAAATAACGAAAACGCATCTTCTACCTACTTTAGCCACTACTGGCTTTAGATTTAATCTTTTATTTGAACTATGTCTTCTTGAAAGAATGAGATTTCTAATGGTTTGTTAGCAGTTATGTGGAGAGACAAAGCAAGAATTTTGAAGAAAATAGAAAATGACATTATCTTTTATTCTTTTTCGTTCAACGTAACTTTGTCAAAGTAAAACGGTTGTTCTCATAAACTTCTAATGACTATTGTTAAATCGTTAACTTTTTACCGTACATTATATTTGTATGCATATGTATATTCATATATATAATTCTATTAGTGTTTATATAAAAATTGCAACATTGTTTGTTTTTGGTTTTTCCGAATTAAAGTTAATAATTTAAAAATAGTGATTTTATTAATAAACCTATGTAGATTCAACGCAAACAGAAAGAAAGTTATTAAAGTTTTTGTATAAGTGGCAAGTAGACGATAATAATATAAAGTATTCGGCATGAAAGCCAAAAAATGTAAGATGCTCTAGATTTTTATAATAAACTTTCGTTTTAATCCTCGTTACTCATATCGACGCCAAACTTTCATGGTTACCATCATAGGCCAAAACACGTCAGTACGTGTGACTGGCGGTAGTTTGGCGATGTTACTAGAAAATTGGGCAGGGTATTTATCTCACGCTTAGTAACTTTATATAAACAATTGTTGCGTCCACGCGTATACTCAATGGATGCCTAATTGTATTATTTAAAAACTACTACCAAGCGGCGTTACTAAAATTGTCTTGATTGGGCCTCATAAAAAATATGCATATGAAATACTTATTTTCTATGGCAATTTCACAATAGAAAAGTTGAAGCTTATACTCAAAATTACGATTAGTTTTCTTCGTCTATATGTTTAATAACCGTAACAAATAATCTTGAATATTTTTTAAAATTTCCACCCATATAAAGCTAGGTGGCTATTGTTGCAAAATAAAAATTCAATATTTGTGAAGATATAATAATAATAAATTTGTAAAATTATTTAGCATTTCAGCGTAATGATCTTTATTAGAAATAAAATCAAAATTTTCAAAGAGCCATATAACTAGTTCTATATATTACTAATAAACAATCACTGGAGTAATAGGCACGCAGAATTCGTTTGAAATCTCAATTAAGATGAAACTTTGCCCATCACAGAAATTTTTAATAAAGGAGATTATATCGTCCAATTTTTCTACATTCCTCACTCAAATATATAGTTGGTATAGGGCGTAATACACGCTCCCGTTTGGTAATCGCCATTAAACAATAAACGCATGTGTACATGAGATTATACTTCTTGCAAAAAACAATTTTTACTTAATCACAGATGTTCATAGAAAGTCGAAACGTGTTAGTACATGTGACTAACAGCCGATTTGTTATGCTGTTCTACGAATTATTAAATCAAATAGGATTTGTGTTTACTCAAGCTTGCAAACCTGTCTGAATCACTGGAGTGCTAACATTTTAAGATTTCCAATTACCTAATCACTAAAAGTTTCATAAAGATCCGTTTGGTCACAATTTCCATTTCCTTATTGTCTTCGATCGGGCTGGGTTTGTAATTTTCCCAATGAAAATGCGGTTCTATCACATCTTTGTTTACTGGTGACGTTTCGATGCCAACTTTCCAGCACCATTCTCAGGCAACAATAAATAACTCAATACTCACAATTTCAGATTTAAGCAAATGTGTTAACCTCGTTCCGAAAGCGTTCTATTTATATTTGATTTTATTGGTTCACCAATGGTTTTAAACATAGAATTTGTCTCAGTAACTAAACTCAATATATGAATATGTCTAGTGCACATGAGATCACTCACCCAACAATTAAATCTACATATTTGCAATTGGCAGACCAATCCTTAACTCCTTATAATTTCAGCTACCTCAAATTCCCGGTATACATAATCTCATCTCGTGTGCAGAATGTTGTAGGGGAGAGAGAACGTATCGAACATTTTTGTTATAACTGTACTGTAACTATGTCACGGTAATCAAAGTTAAAAATCAAAAGGGATAAAACAAAATACTGGAATGTCAAATACTGTGATTTATTTTAAGCTGGGAACTCTAATGCATACAATAGCGTATGAGATAGTTCGCACCTAGTAACAAATTAGTACAAATATGGTGCAGCAAGTTATCTAGGAGGAAAGAGAGTGAACGTCAGAGCGACTCTTAGGCTAAAAATAGAGGAGGGAGAATGGACAAACTAATGGCTTTTAAAAAAAACTAATTTTAAACACAATGCGAAGTTAAGCAACTCCTAGAAATAATTGCATAAGAATATATTCTCATATAACTAAAATAAATCATTGTATCTATGTACATATATATGTTAATTTAATATCGTAACACCCTATATATATATATATATATATATATATATATATATATATAAAGACAATTCATAGCTGTTAACTATGAATATTTTCTATGATTCTTATTTATTTATTGCGTTAGTCACACCTTACATAAATATATAAAATATATATCAATATAATCAAAAACATACATATAAATATAAGCAATAGTGTAAGACCAATATCTCTAATCCTAAATATAATTATATATATATATATATATATATATATTTATTTATTTATTTAAAGTAATTTTTTTCTTCCCTTTTCTTTCTTCTTCCTGTTTATTTGAAAATTTAAACAAATTATTTATTTATTCACACCTTATATAAATTTATAAAATGCATATGAATATGAATAAAAACATATTGATAAATATAAGCAACAGTGTGAGTCAGATGTCTTATATATATCTAATTATATATATATATATATATATATATATATATATATATATATATTACCATCTTAAATAAATATATAATTTTAATGGTAATGTATAAAATGATTAATGTCCATATATATATATATATATATACATATATATATATATATATATATATATATATATCTAATTAGAAAGAAAAAACACATTAATAACAGTGGATAAAGGCCATTTATTTCGTGAATACTAAACATCGCTATACAATCATTCATTTATATACCTTCTAGGTTTTCAATTTATTATGCTAGTTTTAATAAATTTGACTCGCTTTTACTTCTATTTCTTGTTTTGGCTGGTTGGTAAGTGAGTTAACGTTTGTGTTTTTGTGTGTGCCTGTTTGCATGTAAAGGTCATTCTCGCTGTATTGCAAAGTGATGTCTGAGATCTGGTCATAATTGTTTTGATGGCTTGAGAATTAACCACTTTTACGCATTGTTCGATAAAACAACAAGCACCTGACCTTAATATTCAAAAGTTTCATCAACGTGATACTCTAATCAACTGGTCAAGAATAACAAAATTCAACAAAAATTCACTAGTATCCAGGTAAGACCAAACAAGCTTTCTCCTAGAATCAACAAACATTCAATCGGATTGGCAACAAACTGAAGAGGAGATAACAGATGCGCATACGGTGTCAGAAGTTTACAAACAAAACGATGCAAAAGTCGCTCCAAGTGGAGGGAGGAAGGACCATGACGCATTCGTTTGTGCATAAATGATAATTGCATGCTGTGCGCTGCCGTGTGATTCTCGTTGAATTGGAAATGACCTTGGGGTACCTGCACCGCTAACATTCATCTGCCTTCGGGCCGCACGCCTTTTTGCCAAAATTCCTGTTTAAGATCAAGCGCGGCATACCGTTTGCATCCCACTAGCTTGAGCGGGCATGGGATACGGGTCAGGTTTAGTCACTGAGTTTAATTTCCGGAAATCAGCCGCCGGTCGGAGCGAACCATCCTTTTTCGTAGCGTAAATCATCGTTGCTCAAAAACAAGATGAAGACGGTTCAAGAACGCCGGCTTCTTTCTTTTCTTAGGTTGCTCGAGTCCTGCTGCCAATTTCTTTTGGGGAGTACCATATACTTTTGGTGGTTCGCAACCTTTATTTTGTTCTAGCCATAGTTTAAACTGGTTGACTGTCAGACCTGGACACTCGCTGCAATCGGACAGTTGGAATATAATGTAATATTGGGGTTGAAGGTTCTTCCACCACCCGGAAAGATAACTGGTCTTCTCCTGCACCTTAGTGTTACATAGAGACTTTATTGAATTAATGCTTTCAGGACTCGATATGCATATGCGCTTATTTTGACAGTCTATCGTCTTTACTCATTTTCTAATTAAATCAAGTCCTAACAAGGGTACATGCGTATTCGCTACTACAAAAGACATATGATAGATATTTTCATTTATTAACAATTTCGTGTACCATTCGCCCGCACCCAACATTGATGTGCCCGATGCCTGACATAAGCTTGCTCTCATAGGTTTACGTTGTTTAATGGCCAAGCTAATGGTAATACCGGCACATCAGCTTTAGTATTCAATTGCATTATTACTGGCTGTCCGTTGAAGAGTTCAAAATATTTTACTTTAATTAAAATCCTTACATTTGGCAACGTTTCCCATACTTCATTTTCTTCGAAGGCCATCTGATTCGGAACACTTTTTAGATTATTCTGCTGGTCTTCACTTGATCTACCCCTCGGAGCCTCCAGAGGATTTATATTTTTGCCCTGATCTCGACTACCTTTATTTGTGATATTTTGGACCCTATTTCTCCATTGAACTGACCGTTCTCTAGGAGCAATATACTTGTTTTGCTGACGCTTAGACGACGTATTGGTCGAAGCTGGTGTCCTAATCTATTGACTTTGCTTCCACGCCACTGGCTGTTGTCGTCTTTCGCGGACTTGCCCATTCTGCCGCGAAGAATTCTAATAAGGTGTGTCGCTCTTGCCAGATGTTGTAACCAGACCCATGCGTGGAGTTGGAGCTGCTATTTTCCTTGTCATCATGGCCGAACTTTGAAGAGCCTGAAGTCATTCAACCAGGCCTCCCTGAGCGCTGGATATTGCACTGTATCTGGTAGTATCCAGCAGCATAAACATGATGGCCTCATGCGGTTGCGACCCGGATAAAGACTCAGTTGGCTTGGAGAACCACCGTTTGATACGTGCCATGGTATCGAGGGGCATCTCACCCAGTAATGGTTTGAGATTGTATATTTTCGAAGACACCACCTGAGGCTTTGCTCGGAAGTAATCCAACACTCGTCTTTTATATTATTCATACGTGAGGTCGACCGGTAACTCCAATTGGACTGCTAGTGCCCGGTCAACAAACTCCTGGGCAGCCACAGGCACCGTAGTTTCTTATTCCCTGTTTCGCGCAACGTGTATCTTTTAAATTATATTTCTATCTTGTTTTACCTTCCAATTTATATATAAAAATATGTTCATTAGTAGATACCTGACGGTAGAATGGGAAAGAAGCGTTTCTTGTAACTGATAAAGTATCTTTTTGTTTTTGCACATTGTAAGGGTACAATGAATTTTATTAAAGCTCGCATTTCAAAATAATATATATATATATATGGCGACATTTGAAGAACATTAATATTCGTGATTGTATAGAAATTATGCAGCTGACATTTTCAGTCTTTATATATACGCGAGACTAGTAGACGCAAGAGCCGCATATGCAACTTTGCTTTCCATATTACTTCAAATCGCATGTATTCTCCAGCAGGGATAGAGTAACCGATAGTCTCAGATACCAAAGCAATCGATGCAATATGTAGTTTATTCTGACAAAATTTGTTTAGAAAATATCAAGCTATAAATGGTGAAATGGCTCTTTTTCTTACCTTATTAAATGGCAAATTGAGTTAAACTCTCGCTGGAACAATATATACGTGTAAATGTGATAAAAGCATAATCTTCCTATTATTTGCCAACATTTCTTCGGTCTTTCTGCTGTCAGCACAAATGAATTGACACCTTTTCCATTAAATTTCAGCGAGTTTATTATATTAATAATAAACCCCACTTTTTATTCAAAGATTTTTCTCATTTTCATTTTATGAAAAGCTTGTAATTTTACATTAAGCGAATTGTACAACCGGGAAAGATTGTTTAGTTTTTTACAACTGCAGGGATTTGCTTTGTCAAAAATCATCTATTTTTATCTTTCACCACTGTTTTAATTTACATAAAATCTGCCGAATTTCTAAAAGCACCAAATAAATTGAATTAAGCCAGTCGCACAAAAATAGTTACACTATTTCCTGGTTAATTTGTGGTTTTGTGAATCTTTCTGCTTCCATTACCTTGATCTGTTAATTTCCTTAATGGGGAGTTAAGCGTTCGCTTTGAGACATCAAATGTGATTGGGCAGTAGGGTCAAATTTGTATCAGATAATACAATTAAACAGTCAATGTTTGCGCGGGAGGTGTAAGAATTATTTAAATCTGGTTTGCGAGCTTTACATAAACATCAATCCCATTTTATATTTGACTAGTCTTTGGACAACATAGCAAAGCTACCGGCCTTCACACGTACTTAGTACGTGTGAATATGTGTGAATGATTGTTTAGTTTTACATATTGCATTTACATGCAAAAGTTGCAGAATATTTATATTCTTTTTTGTTGACAAATTTTGCCGCCGACATTTGAAGTCAAGGGCTATAAACACGAGATTACAAGATTTGAGAGTTGAATAAATTTTCCGCCTTCGTTTTATATGCATTGCCGATTAAACCTCGCCACACTATTTCTCAACGTGCTCTAAAACGATCGTGGAATTTTGAAACGCGAAAGATTTCCTAAATGACTGTAGTTTTGCAATGCCGTGTGAGTGCTTCGCTTTAATTAAATTTTTACTTGCACCAAGCTCGCTACCTTAAATTGAATAATCGTTATTACGATCTGCGTGAACATTTATTGACTGAAGTGTGTAAACGAGACCACAGAATGTGGTGGGTTTAAAATACAAATAATGAAAATACTGGAACTATTAATTTGCACATACGACAGAGCTTACTCTAAACGTCGGAGTGCTCACAGAGCCGTGCTTGTTTATGACTTAGTTCTGCGTCGACAGCGAATATCAGTCCCGATTGACGAAAGCTTTCATTGCTATAAGATAAGGCTGCATTTATAAATTGTCGAGTTTGAGCAAAAGCTGGCCAAATGGAGCCAACTGATACTGTCAGGGATATTAGAGTAAGGTAGTCCTTCATAGCGTGCGGGACAACATAAATCAGGGGCATGCAATGAAGCATCTGCAAGAGTACCCCGAAAACTAGAACGTGTTCTCATCAAATTGCTCCAGGCAAAGAAAGTGACTTTGGTAGTAAAGTCTGTATAGAACGGAAGATAAATGTCTGATGCTTCATCAATTACCTCTTATCTGCTGTCGGGCTTCAGTTTGACCTTTCTTGATAATACCTAGTGAGGTCGTAACTGAAAGATTTCTAACTTGTTATTGCTAATTTTGCTGTGCATTATTATTAGGAAATATGACGTAGCTTATTGACTGAAACATCTTTTAGATGTGCATTAAGGTTATAAGCACAATCTGTGTTAGAACCTATGTCTTCCTAACGGAATGCGGATATTCCTGTTCCTTCTGTGTCCATAATCCAATACAAAATCAAAAGCAAACATGATTTACTAAACCTGCAATTTTTGAATGGAGCTTACATTATACACATGTATATATTTAGTTCAACCACTTTCATGCCATTTTAATGTGAATTGAGATATGAATCACGTATTGAAGTATAATTTGATTACTGAGAAATAATGTACAACAAAATTACATTTTTGTGTAATACTTGATACTAAATATTCACATAAAATATCACATTTTCCATTAAGTTAGTACAAAACTCTGTTATATATACCTGCTTCATAATAAAATTTTCTTATTCTGCAAACATATGTAGAATAGTTTATTCAATGAATTGTACTTCAATTTTTAGCTTGCACTTATAGACATTTATAAATTGTTTAAAATAAGCTATCACAGTGAGATGAAAAAACAAACATAAGGATATATAAAATTTAAGGAAAGCAAATTTTATTCAAATTCGTAGAAACCTTGGCATGTTCTAAGTTAGAAATGTCATTTTATCAAATATCGACAGATGAAATAGACTCAGGTGAGTGGAAAGCAATAAATTAAATTGAAATCTTAACCGATGCCGGTTAAATTGATAAGGCCGTTGCACACAAGGTCAAACAAATTGGATCATTTAGTGAATACGAAAAACACACAAAATGTTTATTCTACGAGATTAATGTTATCAATAGTCATTTCTACGTTGCTTGAATTGGTTAAATGGTTAGTTCGCACACTGGAAGCATTACGCAAACAAAATACGATAATTATTTTGCTCTCAATTCAGTCGAGCTTGTTAACATAATTACAGATTTAAATGTTTGAAAAATCAAATTATGGTGTTTTTTGATGTGACGTCTTGCTCACAAATGCTTTATTTAAAAAAACATTTGGAATTATATTTCAATCAGTCGACCAAAATTATTTCCTAAGATATTACTATGCACAATTATATATTGCTACGAATGAAAGTTGCACTGCTTCGTTTCAATGTAATTATTCATAAACTGGTTGATGGTATAGCAATGGGAAAACCCGTACCTCCAGTGCTGACAGAGATTTCCCTAGCCTATCATGAGAATACATCATTAAAGTGTGACATATATAAATATGAACACTTCATACGGTATGGTAATAATATTGTCCTCGTTTTGAATAACAGATCGCAATCAAATATACTGCCTTAAAATTTGCAATTCCAATGCATAAAAATATCAGTTTCGCGTCAGATTAAGGGGATGATGATTGCCTGTCTGCCATATATGTATTACAAAGACAAATGCAGATGGTAACTTTTATAGAACTTTTTGCCATAACCCAACCTGGCCTTTTCGTTTATTTTCAAAATTAATAATCAGCAGTTCGCGGCCGTTTTTCAAGAAATAAAAGATTGGTCCGTCCAGATCTAAAAAGCGAAGGAAATTCCAAACTGAAAATCGATATAATATCTAATGACTTTCTTTGAAAATTGAGTGCGCCAGATATTTAATGGTGCAGTAGAATAACACGTTTATAAGAACAGAAAAGAAAGCAATTTACATAAACATCGCAAATAATAGGTCGCTTTATCTCGCACCTAAAAATGAAAGATGAAGCAGCATTTACTAGATAAACAAATAAAAGAATGTTATTGAAATTACAAATAACACGTTTGTGCGTTGAGCCTGAACAGAGAATGATGTATGCAATTTACATAGTTTTACTTAATTTAAAATGTCTTCTAGTTTAAAGTTTCTGCTTGTTTTGTCTTTCAATATTTACAGATGTTATTTAGAAGACATTCAAAGAGAGAATGAAAATGAATCGGTTCGTGTATTTGAGAAAGTTTCCTTCCATCTATGTACATAAAAGAGTTACTATGAAATATTTTTGGTAAAATGAATATTTTAAAAGATGGTAAACAGCGAATTTGCAGTAACCTTTGTTTCAACGATTCTGATAATTTTATTCCAATTATCTTTGTTGGCTCAAAGTAATCAACAATCTCCTGATAGTAGTAAATCTTCGGTGGGGTTTACGAACAGACACGTAATTTGATAATAACTGGGTCAATTCCAATTATATCAAAATTCAAATTGATTGTATATTTCGTTAACGAGTTCATCCGTAGTAAATCTTTCAAAGCAGAATCGGAAACTCGCGCGAGTAAAATGGCAAGAGAGTTGAATCAACTACTATTTTAAGATGGTTGGGAAGAAAAACTAACAAAATCTTATGTATATTTAGGATTATTCCATATTTTTATAATTTATTTCGAGCTCACCTACCACATTTGTTATATGAGTTCCCACGTAGAACATAACACTTATTGACAAAGCGATAATTTATGTGTTTTATAAATATTTTCTGGCTCTTATTTAATTTGTACTAGTCTAAATTAAGCATATTTTTTCATTAACTATAGAATATTTGCCATCAAAAAATTCTGCGACCGTTAACTTACATTATTCTTTCCCCTTCCTTAACAAGTTTTACACTAGTAAATATTAAATTTAAATTAAAAAAGTTTAAAAAAAATAAGTCTTCCTTGTTTAAAGTGGTATATACATTAAAAACTTTAGATTCACTTATATGATAGTACCAGTGCAGCGTTATTTAAGTGATTAACTCATCATCATAAAAAAACACATACAGCATTGGCGTAGACTTATCTAGTCACTCGTAGGTGTGTGTTATTAGACGAGTGTTATTTCACTTTCAGTAGTGTATATATGCAGATAAATGCCTACAGAGACTTAAATGACGTACATTTATTTAGTAAAAACTGAGTTGTTGTCAAGAGACAGACTAAGATGTATCAACGCAGCCATTTAGATGAAATTTATCACGAAGGTGACAAAACGATTAAGATAGTCAGTTGGTATTCTTAGACCCAAAAGGTTTGAAGGAAGGCAACATAGTTTGCAGGAGATGAGGAAGAGATCAGATAAAATTCGTGATGAATTCCTCAAAATTGTCGTTCATGGCTATATGTGGGCTGTAAAAAGCACGAGGTCGTCAATTGCTAGTGACAATCGTTTGTATTCGGAGTTTTACTTCTCTTAGGTAGTCTGCTAACTAAGGCTGACGAGCAGTGTCTGCCCAGATGTCAGTGGCCAAAGTTTCCTTCCGCAGCCGAAATTTATGGTTTATATGGCAATGAAACATTCGCTAATTTTGCCTTTTGTATGCCTATGCATGACTCCTCGACTTCTCAAAATAAAATTGTACGTTGAGAAGTAGATGTTTTAGCAAATTGACAAGTGATCTATTCTTGACGAATATCAATGTATAGAAATAATTGCAATGCAATCTGCCAGAAGATAGAAGATAATATTTATTAATAATAATCTTAAAGTTAAATGTAAATGCAAGAATGTAAATTAAATCTTTTTAACGTGTTTGTTTGTGTAGCATAAGAAAGAGTGTCTCCGTGAATAGACATGTAGAATGAGGAGTGGACATACCTTTGTTTAAGCCCTGACCGCGGAAAATACAGGAAAGTATTTGAAGAGTTCTAAAATGGTTGTAACTGGACTCTTAAATGAATTTCATATTCTACAATATACTGTGTTTAGATAAGATTGATATATATATTGAAATTGGTGTTTATATCGAGATCGCAAACCTGATTTAAATTAATATATATATATATATATATATATATATATATATATATATATATATATATATATATATATAAGTATATAAGTATCTTTACTACTAATAAAAGTAATAATAATAATAATATTTTTATTAATAATAATATTCAGAATTTTACTATTAATATTAATAATGCTAATAATAGCAACTACAGTAACAACAATAATTAGAATAGTTCTACTGCTGCTATTAACTTAGGCAGCTTTTGCAACCTATATACAGGTAATACAATTAAAATAATGCCATTGTTTTGGACAAGTCGTCAAAGGCCATTGTAAATCTACCTTTAGTTAAACGTACTGACGCATCATCCTCAGAGTACGACAGAGACTGATTAGCGAGGACCATACTGCAATGCATATATATGGAAAGCAAAATTAGATATGCGGCTTTCACGCCTAGTAGTCTTGCATAAAGTTTACTTGATTTGAAATGTCGACTGCACAATTTCAATACAATCACAAATATTAACTGATTGAAGCTGTCGTAACACATACATAGATAATTCAAATACACAACCATTGAGTGCGTAATGAACAATACAAATTCATTCAACTGTAAACGCATTCCACAAGAAAAGAATATGTGCTCACGCAACAGCCAATAGATTACAGATTTATTATAAATCAAACCATTGACAAAATTTTATTTGAATGGATTTTTATGTATAAAGGGACGCCGTGTAGGATACACTGAAACGAAAGGCTAACAATTATGTCGAGCATGCGGCATTATATCCCAATTGTTAGAGCAACAGTCTCCAAAACAGGCATCCCAAATTTCGAGCCCTGTCCGTGGCTGATATTGGACGGAATTTAGAGAGTTCCCAATAAAGACGTCGTTCAACTAGATGAATTACCTCTGCTTTGTTATAAAATGCTTAGTTTATACTGATAAATGTATGCATATAATGGGACAGGTGTTTAAATCAAAATCGAAACCTTGATGTTTAATGGTAATTGTTTGTATTTGTATGCGCATGAACGCACGTTTGCGTAAAGAAGCAGCGCAGATTTTGAAAACGACACGCGGAAAAATGTCGCTTAAAATATCATCCCAGAAATTTAAGGGATATCTATTTCGGCAAGTGATAGGACAATGCATTTCGATGCAAATCAACCACATAAATACGTATTTCCTTGATGCAAATAGTAACTTGTTTCGGATTACTTTATCCATTATCTAAATTCTTCTTCAACTTCTTCGCTGCTGACAATTTCCTTTGGAGAAAGGTCTTGTCTTTGCAGATGAATATATTGTGGAAGTTATTACATTCTTCTTTCTTCTTATTGATATCTTCCACTTGTTTGTTTGTCGGCCTCTTTGATAGTTTTATCACAACCGGCCTTGGTCGTTCAGTTTTCTTTCCAACTCGGTAGCATTTCGTTATTTCAGCCTCAGTCGTATCTTTGATTAAATCATTTAACTTCTCAACACAATTCGGGTCAGCATTTTCATTAAGATTAAATAATATTAACTGCTTCTGTTTTTTAATCCTAGCAGAAACTTCATTGGATAATATATTTAATATTTCATCTCCTGAAGTGCAGGCTTTTGTTGATGTATCATCATCTACTGTTATTTCAGCTAGCTGAATCCATGGCACAACATCGAGCTTTAATTTATCCACCTTCTCGTTTAATTCAGTGGCGATTTACCTCGAAGTCTTCACGCTGCGGTTCCTAAATCTTACACTGCCCTATTTTGCCTCAGGCGGTATGACCGACCACTAGAGCTAACAATTTGTGTAGCAATTCCTAGCGTTTAACTGGCATCATATCATTGTTGAAACAACCAACAAGCATATTTAAGCCCAGAATTTATGGTACATCATATTTTTGCTTAATTCTTTTCCAACTCTGTCATAAATTTCTTATCTAGCCTCGCAGAGAGGAATTTTTTTCCTTTTTTTCAGAGAGGAAAGTGTTGTAACGACACAAAATAATTGCCGACATATTGCGTAAATTAAGTTTAATTTTATTTACGTTGCGCCAATAAGAAAAAGGCGAAACTTGCCGTTAACCAATAGTGTGCAAGTAGACATATATTGTAGGGGTCTTTTTGCGGAGTTGCTTTCTAGTTCGTGATTTTTACCCCTACTACATATCAATGGTGGTTATTATTATTACCCATGCGTCTAATCAGTCTCTGATCTTTTTCGGATGATTGATGTGAGAAGGCAAAAACATCTGGTCATACGTATATTAGATATAAAGTTGCAAATAGTAATGTAATTCACAGTTAGTTCAAATTGAATATATGTTAGTCAGCTGTAAAAATAGATTTTTATGCAAAAATAAGTCTTAAACACCATTCACAGTGAGAATAGTCAAACGATTAAAAATACATGACAATATGAACATAGTAAGATGATTTATGTTTATAGAGGAAAATGTTTTACACACAAACAGTTATTCTTACACAAATGTCTGGATTGAATTGTATTTTTATCATCGATTTAAAACATATGAAGATATGTAAAAAGTCATCGTTAAAAGCAATCACTAAAATGAAGGAGCAAGCCCCATAAAGACTTCAATGACCAAAAACTCACGAATATTTAGTTCATGTCATTATTATAATCTATTATTCTCTGAAATTCTGAATGGCACAATTAACTGACAATAGTAAAAATTGTTAATAATCCAACTGAGCATAATAAATCCGCAGCGACACAATAGTCCACCGCGTGATCCTCGCGGATCGCGCGCTGTTCTGTCTAATTTATAAAAAAACTATTAATTACAAATAAAATTGCAGTTCAAGAAATATCGATTAAACTTGCTTGAGACTAAAAGAGATTGTTCCTAAAATCACAGCTAAGAGAAATATTGTTTAAGGACAGAGTTAGAATATTTGACCTTAAAGAGCACAGCGTTTGTAAAAATTGACCTTCGTTGGGTTGTAACACAGAGCCGCGTGTTACAATATTTCTATGCAAGTCAGTTGTCGCATTTGCCTGCTGCTCTGCGTTACGCGTGTGCGTGCTGTCGGCTGTCATCACCTACACTGGTTATTGGATTTGTTTCACCAACATTTGGCAACATCCGTGACTCATCTTGTTGCGGTACAACCAGCGAGACGAGCCAATTAATGCAGAACTTCAACGAAGTTTTCCACATCGTGATTACAACGCAACAACAGAAGGAACCACAGCCAGGGTCAACCCAAGGCTCCAGGACATCTTCGCACTCGGAATAATTCCGGAGAACGCACGACCAGGCCCTATTAAGTGCCCCTATATCATAACAATATCTATATCCAGAGCACCTTAACCGAGTTTATAACGTCGTATGGCATTTACTTATAGCTGGGGCGTTTACAGATGATTAGTATTCACGAAATAAATGGCCTTTTTCCACTTTGTTATTAACGTGTTCTTTCTTCCTAATTATAAATATGTATATATATATATATATATATATATATATATATATATATATATATATATTTATAAAGCAAAATTAGATATGCGGTTCTCACCTCATATAATCTCGCTTATATTTTACCTAACTGGAAACTTTGGCCGCACAATTGTCACGAACATTGACATTTTACAACTTTCGCCACTTTAACATAAATAATACAATTAAAAATTCAACGTTTGCGTGGGTGGTGGTAACAATTTTTTTAAATCAAGTTTGCCAGCTTGAAGTAAAAACCAATCCCATTGTAATTAATCAGTCGTCGAGGTGACAGCCGCATGTCTAATACTTCTTTCCATGTATATGCATAGCGGTTTAATCCGCGCTGGTCAGATTGCCGTCATACTCTGATGATGATTATGGAAGGCCGAAATGCGTCAGTGTGTGCGACTGGCAGTAGTTTTGCTACGCTGTACGACGACTGATTAAAGAAAATGAGATTGGTGTTTACTGTAAGCTCTGAAACTTGATTTACAGAATTGTTACCACCGCCCGCGCAATCAATGATTGGTTTATTGTGTTTTGATCTTCATTATTCAGCTTTCTATCAAGCTCTGTTAGTGACCTAGGAAAGTTGAAATGCGTCATTAATTGCGATTCATGGTAATCAAATTAGGTGCGACTGGTTAAATAGAAACATCATTTGGAGAATAAAGACGACTAGCGGTGGACACGAACGAACACGTTACACTTGATTACACGAGGTTGTTACAATGTCCCAAAATCTAACGTTGCAAAGTCTATTCCGAAATGCAAACATCGACAGGGCAGTATGAAAGGAATTAAAATTTCGTCAACATAAATAAACTAATGTTCGTTTAATTATATATGTAAACCTTGAATTCTTGTTGGCTCATCTATTTCGATAAAAAGATACGGTGCTATTTGTTCGCGATAGAAAGAAATTACTCAGGCATATCAATACCATTGTGATACTTACAGCAACTTAATATTTTATCTGTCATTCGATTACTGTTAGACTTGTTGCTCTAACCATCGAGCCACCCTGACGCATAATTACACTAACTACTAACCACCACAATATGTCATTATAGAATAAAAAACGCGCCACCCGAGGACAAGGTAATGCAATAAACATTTATAAAATAAAATGAATATTTTTTGCGCGGGCGGTGATAAAAATTAATTAAATCAAGATTGCGATCTTGACATGCACACATGTCTCATTATATAATCCAAGCATTGTATAATGTAGAAAAGGTACTTCATCCGATAGATCCGTTTTGACCTTTAAGGAAACTCATTAAGTACTGCTCAAAATATTTCTCGGAAAGGGCGCGAAAATGTTCAAGTCCGCTTTCGAATCTGCTGCTCTTGCCACTGAGCCAACATGATGCATATTTCGAAGAACTTGCAATTATACTACAAATTATGTTTCCCAGTTACCATTTCCTTTAGGCAGAGACAAAATGTGATACATTTAGACCTAAAGTACCAGGTAACCAGCGTCAATCTGGTGAGTCTCCAAAAAGCAAGAGACACATGTGTACATGAGATTATACTTTTCGTTCATGCTAATTTTGTTTATCCTTCCGGTCCTATTTGAATTAATTTAGTATACAATTGGAACCAGATAGACAGACTGACAGTCAGTTAATATTTTTACATTAGAAAAATATTAAACATAAAGATCTCACTATATTTAGTCAATTATATCGCGTTATATGGCTAAGAATATTATTTGCGAAATATACAACATAAGCTACGCACTAAATATTCTCGAGCCAATTTGTTATAAATAATGCGGTGTTTCGTGCGTTTGGAATAATACTTATATTTGACAAGGAAACAATATATATATATATATATATATATATATATATATATATATATTTTTTTTTAATTAGGAAGGAAGAACACATTAATAAATAAGATTTAACTTCCTATATATATATATATATATATATATATATATATATATATATATATCAATATAAACTGAAGAATGCATCAGATAGAAAGGACATTTCATCCCATAGACGGGTTTTGTAATTTTTGGGATCTTCATGTACCTCCCAAAATTTACAGCGGACAGAACTCGAACCGGGGCACATGTGCTTAAGAGGCTTTAGCTCTAACCATTGCGCCACCTAGCTGCGTACTATACACAAATTAAAGTTTTATAACAAATATGCTTTATTTTTAGCCTTTCATTCCGGCGAAACACATTTGGCATTTATTTATGCATGAAATACTAAAATGCCACCACTTATCTGTCATTATACAAGAGTGGCCATGACACTTTAGAAAGTTTGATTCATGTAAAGTCTATTGGTCGAATTCTAAATTGGTTTTAGCTGAAGGGAAGGTAAGCAAATGACACAAGCTGGTATAGAAGTTAAAGTCTAGTATACGATGCGGCTCGAGCGGATTAGGGAGTCCCAGGTTCCGAAGCTAACGGACCTAGGTTCAAGCACTGTTGGCGGTAAATTCTGGCCAGTACATGATGAGTTCCAAATAAGGACGAAATCGGTCTACTGAATGAACTACCTTTTCCACACTATAAAAAACTTAGTTTATACTGACAAATGTATGTGCATAATGGGTCAGGTGTTTACATCAAGATCGCAACCTTGATTATGTTGATTGTTATCATCGCCCGCGCAATCAATGTTCACAGAGATTGCAAGGAACAACTCAAAGAATTTAATCACGTTCAAGTTGGAATCATCATGTCTAATGTGCCGATTACTCAGTCTCAATAATGAATTGGATTGTAAATTTGGAGACAAGTGACATCATTTCAATTGATTGCATCAAATCATCTCCTATCATCGAAATTATAATCAAGGTGATTGTTTAAAATGTTAATATTTAGCATACGAAATAAAAATTTGAAAAAAATTACAACAATCTAGGCAGGAAAAATGGTGCCGCATCAACTTACACACACACACACACACCTACATTGCAATCAATATCTATCGACACTGTCAATTACACCAGCTCCAGGAAACTGGAGAAAGAATAAATCTTCTCCACTTACCGACCTTTGGATACAGTGGAAAAGACCCTCTTGGCTAAGACATACTCCTCTTACTCAATTCTTGTTTTAATCATGATAAAATTCAGGTATAAAATTATTTCATACTAAGTGTGCGAACCATAATAAATAAATCTTTGTGTTATAGTTCATCGCATTTATGAACATATGATTGCGTTTCTACTGCCTCTGAATACGAATGTGTGTGCATATATGTATGTAAACTAAGATGCACGTGTGTGTGCGCGTTTATTTATGTCAGACACAGTGGACAAGCTTAAGTTTGACTCTAGCACCTGAAAATATTATGCTCTGGATGGACGCGTTTCGTCAGCTTGGGCTGGGAAACCAGTCCATGTATCTAAATTAGAGTAACACGTGGCGAAACAGGAAATAGATTAATTACCCGATTCTTGTTCTACCCAAAAATGTGTTTGTATCCACTGTCTACAATTTGATTCCGAATATATCGACTTCAGGTTATGGAAGTCATTACAACGGAAAGCACATCCCACAACTAATTTGACTTATTGATTTTCAAATTGTTTTTACGCTTTCTGTTGAAAGTTTTCCGAAACAGGAAGTCGATTTACCCCGAGACAGATTGTAGATAGTGGACGCGAATACTCTAGCGGGTGGATCAAGAATCGGGTGATTTATCTATATATCCAAAAGAACGAGCGTCAATAGGCAGCAATAACGTATTGGCACAAAGTGCTCATATATTTTTGACATTGATGATCATAATTATTGTGATCTTGATGATGAAAATGATACATATACAGATAAATACGAACAATCACCAATGAAACATACGCACTAATTTACTTGAGTATGCAAACTAATGCGTACGTAAATTGCAAAAACAACTACGTAAAGACTACTGGCCGCAGGCTAACACCTAAAGCCATTAAAAATTTATAATGAACAAATGGCCAATGTTAACCCAGGATACAAGTGTTATCTTATACTTAATTTTATATCGTATTTAATTAGTTTGTTTTCATTTTTTAAATATAAGTGTTTTCTTAAGTATCAAATGGAATTAGTACACCGTTAAATGAATTCCTTCACTAAAACGAAAAGTTTGATATCTTTTGGAAATAAATGTAAATTTTATATAAAATCTAATAAGTAGTAAGGTGTTTTAAATGAAAATAATTTGCCAACAAACTTTGATCTGCGTTTGCTAGTAATGTCTGAATTGAATTTATAAATAACTCACACTCTCACTCTTCACAAAATGTTATTCTTTGATTATTCTTTATAAAATGAACGTTATTTCACTCTTTTCGTTAACAGCCCTCATTACCGAATTCAAGCCGTCTAAATCTCCGTAATGATATGGTGCTGAATGGTCCCATCATTCCGAGTGCTTCCACGCCATCAGTACTAGCCATTGAAAGTTTTGGATTATCTAATATTATTAACTGCGGTATAACCAGTAGGGGGTTTGTTGAAGTTTGGACCGGCTGTCCATCGTGAAAATTTCTCTTGATACTACTTTTTTTGGTAACGATAATTAGCCTTTTCGCTGTCGCTGGTATACAATAATTCCTCGTTTCCACATTAATCCTTTTTGATTCCGGATGTTAGCCCTGATGAAACTTCTATTCAGGTATGCTTAAGAGGAGGGGTAGAATATCCATGATTAACCAATTATATATTAAAGCCAAGTGTGAAAATTTGAGATAGGCAACAATCTGATTTCAATTAACCGTTTATATTACATCAACAACACAAAGCAACATATAAATTTTATTGTACCCTTCTTATGTGCAAAAACAAAAAGAAATTTTATCAGATATAAGAAAATTTTCTTTCTCATGGTCTTCTCAAATATCTACTCATGAACATATCTTTATATATAAATTGGAATATATTGACGAATCCAGAATAATGGCTTTGTTTAAGTCAGATTTAGTTTCCTTTTGAATTACTTTCTGCATGTTTAATCAGGGGTACAGCTTATTAATTGAAATAGCTTCAAAAGCCAGAAGCAATTTTTCGATTTTTTCCTGATTTTAATGAACCGGTTATATTATATCAACAACACTTTAACCTTATTTATACATTTGTTAGCACGTGATAAACAAAACTTGCATTGGGGAGAAAAATTCCGCAAAAATTGAACACATTGTCTAAAAATCAAATTCCAAATTAAACGTGTTTTCATGTATTCCTCTGCGAAAAATTGAAAATAATTACACATATCGATCGTTTCTTTTCTCTCCATTTTTTTAAAATATAAGAAAAAAACAACGTACTCCATGAATAACATTTATTAATAAATCTTATTTCTACCAGTATCTACAGCCATTTTTCTGGATTCGTTAGTATATTCGTTCATCTAATCCAACTGTACATTTGTCGTAACCAATCTCCTCTTCATTATGTTAGCCTTTTTTAGCGCAATTTAGACCACTACTTTTGCGCAATTTAGACCACTCCTTTTGCGTACCGTCATTTGGTGTGCCATCGCTTTCATTGTAATTGCGTCCGTAATTGATAGATGTGTCGTATTTTGCGAAACGTCGGCTATTTTTGAAGGCCTGTCAGTTATGTCTTTGTTCCAGTCCAATTTAATTTCTTTTTGAATTGTTTTCTGCACGTTTAAGCAGGACTTCAACTTAATAATTGCAATAGCTTCAAAAGCCAGAAGCATTTTCTCTGTTTTTGGCTTGTAGAGAACTGAAAATTTTTTACTACTAACAGCATGGCCTGTGTGTAGTAAAAACTAGCACGGAATGCAGTGCAATGTTCAAAGCTCAAAATATTTCCTGAGAATCCAGGCAAATTTATTTTTAATTACACCGACATAAATATACCGAAACATCAAAATTAAATTCTCTCTCTTGGACCGAAATACTGCATAACAAAAACTAGAATAATAGAACGTGAAGAAATGCATATGCAGGCATCAAGGAAATGCGTTTTTGAAGATGCTACAAAACACAAATCAACGGAAAAGTACGACATCTCGCTCTTTAAATCGGACCTCCGAAGTGCGTATGGCCAATATATGCACACATTCAAAGTCAATAAACTAGCCACCAAAAGGCATCTAGAGGAACAAAATGAGTTACAACGAAACAAACAAATCAGACTCATAAAGCCAGACAAAGGGACAGGCGCAGTGTTAATGAACTATACGGATTATATTCAGGCAATGTTACAAATTCTGAATGACAAATCCAAATTTAAACGCGAAGAGGTACAACGCGACACTACGGCAAAATTAGAAAATTCCATAACGAAGATTCTAAACCGAATTATTTCGAAGGTCGAAGCTAAACAAGAAATCGACATAAAGCACAAAAATGCTTTTGTTACAGAATGCAAACATGCCAAGCTCGTAGGTTCACCGCAACCGATATTATATGGGTTGCCCAAGGTTCACAAAATGACCAACAATGAGAGACATCCGCCTTTCAGGCCCATTTTATCTATGGTAAATTTTCCAAAGCACAGGGCAGCCAGACTATTATGCCGGATTATAAAGCCTATCATGAAAGGAAGAATAGACCACGTTGTATAGGATAGCTTTGAATTTGTGGAAAAAATTCGAGTCCTAAATTTAAAAGAGAGTAAAATGGTGTCCCTGGATATAAAGTCACTCTTTACTAGCATTCCAGTAAATAAAATTATAAATATCCTATGTGAATATATACGATCATCAGGAGCGGAAACACTGATAGAAGTGGAAGACAGAAGAGAACTACTTTTATTATGTACATCCAACGTACAATTCGTATTCCAAGTAGTCTTTTACAGACAAATAGGCGGCATAGGTATAGGTAGTCCTCTTGGACTAGTATTGACAGGCATATACATGCACCATTTAGAAACAACCTGTTTAAAACCATTTATCAATGGAGCTCATTTTTACATTCGCTACGTTGACGATACTTTCGTGGTCGTTGAAAAGGGTGTAGATACAAATGCACTGGTACATCACATAAACAAGGTTGACCAGGCAATCAAGTTTACAATAGAAGAAGAACAAGACGGATATTTATCTTTTCTAAATGGAAAAATAAGGAGAGATGAAGAAGGTACCATCTCAAGGTCAGTTCACAGGAAATCAAGCTGGACTGGGCAGTATATCCATTATTTCTGTAGTGTGCCAAGGGCGCACAAAAGGAGCCAGTTGATCAATTTGGATACACGAATACGCATGATTTTTTCAACGAACAACATTAAATTACAGCTAAATTTGCTTCGCGGAGCGTTGAGAAATAATGTCTATCCCGACTGGAATATCGAATTTAATTTGAGGCACCGCAACAGAATCGAGACCAATTTGGAGGGAAAAATACCACAGAGATTAACGCTTAGTGTTCTCTTTGGAGGTGATCTTCCAGCTGAGATCTTCAAAAGAAAAGTGGTTTGAGCGAAAAAATCACAGTTTCCATCAATATAGGTGAAAGTGATGCTCAACACAACAAAACTGTTGCGCACGAATGAAAAAGATAGCCCTTCTGTGACGTCAACACCTTTGCAAATTTCAATGTACCTGCAACGCTCAGTACATCGGCAGATCAAAAACGAGGCTTGAAGCTGGAATAAATTAGCATCTCCCTCAAAAACTATTAAAGAGGGGTGCAGCTCCCGCACAAAAATCAGCAATATGAAAACATGTACTACTACTAGTAGTAACAATTTTGCAGTTCTGTACAAGGCAAAAACGGAAAAAATGCTTCTAGCTTTTGAAGCTAATGCAATTAATAAGCTGAAGCCCTGCTTAAACGTGCAGAAATTAATTCAAAAAGATATTAAATTGGACTGGAACAAAGACAATACTGACAGGCCTTCAAAAATAGCCTACGTTTCGCAAAATACGACACACCCGTCCATTACGGACGCAATTACAATGAAAGCGATGACACACCACATGACGTTACGCAAAAGGAGTGGTCTAAATTGCGAAAAACAAAGACTGACAGAGTGAAGAGGGGATTGGTTACGATAAATTTACAGTTGAGATTGAATGAAGGAAACCAGAATAATGGCCGTAGATACTGGCGGAAATAGGATTTATTAATAAATGTTATTCCATGGAATAAGTGTTGTGTTCTCATATTTTTAAAAATGGTGAAACTTGTAACGATATATATATATATATATATATATATATATATATATATATATATATAATATATATATAAACTAATCATCGCACATAGAAGCAAAAGAAATTTATTCGTCTCTACTAGGTACTCTTCAATTACTACTCATAATTTCCCACCAACGGAGCTCGACTCGTTCAAATTTACCATCCTGCCACACATTTCATAAATTTTAATAAATATAATAATTTTTAGTTAGGTTGGACTTTTGTTGAGGCGAAGCTTTCGTGGAATCTCAACCCGAAGTTCCAATTACCTTTTCCAAATATATCATTATAAGGTACACGTGAGGCCACCGTGGAAATTGGTGCAGTTAATGAATATTGTAAAAATTGGACAATTATTGAAAGTGCGGGCGCTAATAACATTTGATTAAATGTAGTTTGCGAGGTTGATGTAAGCAATTAACCTGTTATGCCTATATTTGTCAATATACACCAAAATATATGAGGAAGAACATGTGCCGCAAGCTACAAACAATTAGCAGTTATATAATAAATACTTTTTCTTGGGTAGCCTTTCCTTTAGGTGGAGCATATGTTACTTCTCTTTAGAAATAAAACTATTATCAATATAAGTCTTCTTGTTGTCACGAGCTGCAGTACCTGCCAATTCCAACACCTCGGCAGCCAAATACTCCAGAACCGCCGCCAAGTAGACCGGGGCACCGGCACCAACACGCTCAGCATAATTTTCAATATACTTTTTATTATATAACTTTTCAATTCAATATCGCTTCCCTAGGTATTGTGGTGTCTGTAATTTAATGACAGATTAGGGGCAGTTATTTGGAATTTAAGGTGTTAAGAGATGTCATATAGGCGCCACCTAAAGGGAAGGCTAACAAAGAATATGTGAAAATTGTGTGTAGTGTGAGGCAGGGTGACTCGGTGAGTAGAGCAAGTTCCCAATACGGACGAAAGCAGTCTACTGGATGCATTGCCGTTTCTACATTATACAATTCTAAGATGATACTTTAAAATGCTTATATATATTGCTAATAGTGTTTTTATGAAGATCGTAACCTTGATTTAAATAATTGTTATCATTTCCCAAGCAAACAATGTTTGGTTAAGCGAACTTGAAAAACACACCAGTCCAATTTTACCTAATCATTCGCACAACATATTAAAATTGCAGTCAGTTATATGTACTGCCACGTTTCGGCCTACCAGCTTAAGAAACTTTTCGTTAGTTTGATACTGAAAAGTATTGACTAGGGCTACATATTATAGGATGGGTAGGCAAGCTTCTTCTTTTTTGGATACCATTAATCGCTTTCATGTTAAATTAATAACGTCGTATCCTTCCTTAATAAATATAAGACAGTTGAATAGAGGAAAATTCCAGAAAGTCTAGCGGAAAAGTGGACCTGTTTATTTTTTCCATATAGGCATATATTTCTCTGGCGACCATTGGACTGGAGATCTAAATTCCCAGTTATGACTGCATAAAAGAAACGCGTATCTCATTCACTCTAACTTCATTAAGGACATACGGTGTGATCATTGCGTATCAAAGCATGAGAAGAATATTTGCTGAAAGATAAGGAAGAGCAAAATATGAGAAGCATGGATTTCTTCCTAACTACCGTAAAATAATCAAAGAAGCATCTAACTCTTCTACATTAATGAATTAAGTCACTTTAGTATCAAATCCTCCTTCTGTTATATCCTAGTTAGTTTCAAAACAATTGCTGCAGTCCCCAAACAGAGAAAGAGACTACGTTACCCCACTTGAAAATTCATTAGACAATAATTTATGGACTAGAAATAAAATAACTAAAATGTTAGAGTGTAAGTAAAAATTAACACAATACATTCACATATGTCTACCGCAGTCTTTCGTTCTCCGAAAAGCTATGTCAACAAGCAATAGAGAAATCATTTAATAAAAGTACACAAAAACACAAAGATACACACGCACTATATATCCATAGTACGAAGTTCAAATATTAAAATAAAGCTACCATTGTTAACGCTTATATCATGGGTGGTCAAAATCAAGTACAAATTTGCATTACCACATTAGCTATCCAATACGTAACGAAATCGTTTCTTTTATAACGACACAAATAAATTTCCGTTCATGCTGCCTTTAGCTTATCCTTCTGGTCACAACTGAACTAATTTGTTACTAGGTTCGCAAAACCTAATACATACTTGCGTTTTGTTATGTTGTACGACGACTGGTTAAATACAATGGGATTGGTGTTTACTTCAAGCTCGCAAACTTGATTTAAAGCATTGTTGCCACCACCCGCGCAAACAATTATTGTTAAATTGTATTGCCTATATATGTATATGTGGCGAAAGCTACAAACAGTTTATGCTCGTGACTGCATAGAAATTGTGCAGCCGACATTTCCAGTCAAGTTCGATGTATGCGAGACTGCTAGAGGTGAGAGCCGCATATCTAAATTTGATTTCCATGTATATTCGCTGGGTTTGATCCTCGATAGTCAGTTTGGCGTTGTACTCTGATGATGATCAAGGAAGGTCGAAACGCGTCAGTGCGTTGTGGCTGGCGGAAGTTTTGTTATGTTGTTCGACGACTGGTTAAATACAATGGGATTGGTGTTTTTATTTCTTGTTTTTGCTGATTAGTAAGTGTGTATGCGTTTGTGTCTGTGTGTGTCTGCTTGCTTGTCAAGTTCTTTCTCGCTTTAGTGCAAAGTTATCTGGTCATTATTGCAGTTATGGCTTGAGAGTTAACCAACTGTTAGCATTGGCTGTTACGTGTACGAGTGCTATTTTTACGAGTGTAGTCTTTCGTTTCACTTTTTTGCGCAATTCTGTTTTCTTCACTTGGTAACAGCGCAAGTGCAGATTGCAGTGTTGACCGCTCATATTGTTTCGAAATTTCTGTCACCGTATGTGCATATGTTTTTTCCTCTTCAGTTTATTGCCAATCCGATTGGATGTTTGTTGAGTCTGGTCGTAGGCGTGTTCGGCCTCTCTTGGATACTAAATTGTTGTTGATATTTGTTATTCGTTGCCAGTCGATTATAATAAAATGTTGATGAAACATTCGAATATTGATGTCAGGTGTTTGTTGTTTTATATAAAGGGCTTCATAAAAATATAATCATTTTTCTGATTTTGCTTTATGTAGAATTGAGAAATTGGTCAAATTGACTGGGTGCCCGTGTTCTAATATATGATTGGAAATAGCTGATTTTCCTGACGGTACCATCATCATCATCATCATGTCCAGCCACACAAAAGTCAAGTGACTAACCATATAACCATAAGGAGTGAAAAAAAGTATATAAGTAAATTTAGACAAATTATTATTGAGATTTACGAGAGAAGGGTAGAGAGAGAAGGAATACCTTGCTATTATGATTAAATTTATCAGGATAACTCACAGAAATGAGGCAAACTAAACCTCTCCACAAAACCATTATGGCCAAGTTAGCATTCGGGCAAGCCTTTTTAATCAATTACTGCGGTAAAAGTTGCTGAATTCTGTTTATCAATTGCGTCTTTGTACGACCGATATATGTGCTACCGCAAATACATGAGAATTTGTAGACTATGAATGTTTTGGAGAGAACTGGCAATTGATCTTTGGCATCCAACCTCATTATTCTCTATGTGCTAAATGTGATATTAGCTTTAACACTGGGAAAATTCTCCTTAATTATTCAATTCAGCCGCCGTGCAATTGTGGAGGTTGGTACGTCGCCTATAAATGGTAATTTTAGGAAAACCTGCTTAACGGTATCCTCTCTAGTGAGAATCTGTCGTGGTCTGATGTTGGCATCAATAAATCGTTCTGGGTAGTTGTACATTTGCAAAATTTTCCTCAGGTAGCCAAGTTCTTCCTCGATTTTGTTTTCAAAGCAGATCTTCCTGATTCTGTTTGCTAGGTTGTTGACTGTGCTTCTTTTGTGGTATTTTCGCACACTGCTGTTGCAGTGAATGTATTGCCTGGTGAAAGTGGATTTTCTATATCTGGCCAGTGTCAAATCCCCATTTTCTTCTCGAGTGAGTTTGATGTCGAGGAAGGGAAAACTATTTTCTTTCTCTACCTCGAGAGTGAATTTGATGTCTGGATCGGCTCCACTTGCTTGTTTGAGGATTTCGGAAGGGTCTGCTGCTTTTGAGATAAACAACAATATATCATCTACATACCTTTTGTAGAGTGCGCACTGGTCAATTATACATTTTAGGCTCGTTTTTTCAAGATGATACATTATACATATGCCAAGAGGGGTGCAATGCAGCTTCCCATAGCTACACCATTGATCTGGCGGTATTATATCCCTTCAAATGTAAATTGCACGTGTTTTGTACATGTTAATAGGTGGTGTTTGATGCCATTGGTGTCTATAATCAGGTCACACAAGATCGCCGTTGTGTTATCCAATGGTATGTTTGTAAATAAGGATGAGACGTCAAGCGAGATCATTCCATTCTGTAGAATGTTCTTCCCCTTCAGTTCATCTGCTAGCTCGAATGAGTCCTTGATATTGTTTGCTTTTTGATGCTTCGTATTGGTTAAAGTATTTTGCAGAGAAACTTAGCTGTTTTATGTTGCGAGGCGTTGATCATTGTTATAATGGGCCGCACCGAGTGAGCTCCTGAAGCTGTCACGGCTTTATGAGATTTTGGCTTGCCGTACAATCCTGCGGTGTTTGTTCCGACTGGTTGCACGGCGGCTGAATAGAATAACTAAGGAGTATTTTCCCATTGTTAAAGTTAATATCACATTTAGTACACAGAGAATCATGTGGGTGAATGCCAAAGATCAATTGTCATTTCTCTCCAAATCATTCATAGTCTACAAATTTTCATGTATGTGCGGTAGCACATATATCGGACGTACGAAGAAGCAATTGATAAGCATGATATTCTAATCGACTGGCCACGAATAACAAAATTCAACAACAATTTACTAGTTTCTAGGCCAGACCGAACAGGCCTACGAATACAATCAACAAACATTTAATCGGATTGACAACAAACTGAAGAGGAAAAAGCAAATGCAAATACGGTGACAGAAATTTCCAAACAATATAGGAAAAATATACTAACCAAGTTACATTAGTTAGTATGTAACTGAAAATTGTGTGCAGTGTAGTGTTCGGCAGGATGGCTCAGTGGTTAGAGCACCAGATTCCGAAGCAGATGCGTCCAGGTTCGAGTCCTGATCGCGGTAAATTCAGGATAGTACATGATGAGTTCCCAATAAATACGAAACCGGTCTACTGGATGAATTGCCTTTTCTACAATATACAATTCTTAGTTTATACTGACATATGTAAGTAATTAATGGGTCAAGTGTTTATATCAAGACCGCAACCTTGATTATAATAATTGTTATCACCACCCGCGCAACCAATGTTCGTTTAATTATATAAATGTTCATGTCAATACCAATTCCCCATTTAGTGTGGTGTCTGTTCAGTAATGACGGATTGGGGATGGTTAGTTGGAACTTTGAGTCTAAATAGATGCCATATGAGCTCCACCTAAAGGAAAAATAGACTAACCAAGTTACATTAGTTAGTATGTAATTGAAAATTGTGTGCAGTGTAGTGCTCGGCAGAATGGCTCAGTGGTTAGAGCACCAGATTCCGAAGCAGACGTATCCAGGTTCGAGTCCTGTTCGCGGCAAATGCTTGCCAGTACATGATGAGTTCCCAATAAGGACGAAACCGGTCTATTTGATGAATTGCCTTTTCTACACTATACAATTCTTAGTTTATACTGAAATATGTAAGGAATTAATGGGTCAGGTGTTTATATTAAGACCGCAACCTTGAATATAATAATTGTTATCACCACCTGCGCAACCAATGTTCGTTTAATATTAGTGTTCAACACTGCAATCCACACTTGCGCTGTTACCAAGTGAAGAACACAAATTTGCGCAAAAATGTGAAACTCGTAAAATAGCACTCGTACGTGTAACCGCCAACAATGCTAACCGTTGGTTAATTCTCAAGCCTTCAATACAATAATGACCAGATCTCAGACATCACTTTGCAATACAGTGAGAAGGACCTTTAAATGCAAACAGGCAAACAAACTAACACAAACGCATACACACTGACCAATCAGCCAAAACACAAAACAGAAAAGCGAGTCAGATTTGTTGTCACGCCCATATTCAAATGAAAACCCAGAATGTATATAAATGATATATTGTAGAAAGAAGTTTAGTATTCTCGAAATAAATGGCCATTATCCACTTTGTTATTAATGTGTTTTTTCTTCTTAATTAGAAATATACTGTTTAATATATATATATATATATATATATATATATATATATATATATATATATATAAGCTCATAAATAAAAAAATGCATAGCCTGTTGTTTAATTTTACTAATTTTTATTCAATTGATGCTCTTTTCGTTGATAATTTTGCACTCTTAGATGTTGGTGTTGTGAATCAATTAGGTTAAACGAACATTGGTTGCGCGGGTGGTGATAATAATTATTATAATCAAGGTTGCGGTCTTGATATAAACACCTGACCCATTAATTACTTACATATGTCAGTATAAACTAAGAATTGTATAGTGCAGAAAAGGCAATTCATCCAGTAGACCGGTTTCGTCCTTATTGGGAACTCATCAAGTACTGGCCAGAATTTGCCGCGGACAGGATACGAACCTGGGCACGTCTGCTTCGGAATCTGGTGCTCTAACCACTGAGCTATCCTGCCGCACACTACACTACACACAATTTTCAGTTATATACTAACTAATGTAACTTGGTTAGTCAATTTTTCCTTTAGGTGGAGCTCATATGGCATCCATTTAGACCCAAAGTTCCAACTAACCATGCCCAATCTGTCATTACTGAACAGACACCACATGACATGGGGAAGTGGTATTGAAATGAACATTTATATAATTAAACGAACATTGGTTGCGCGGGTGGTGATAACAATTATTATAATC
This sequence comes from Eudiplozoon nipponicum, assembly GCA_029291075.1. Classification (NCBI taxonomy): domain Eukaryota; kingdom Metazoa; phylum Platyhelminthes; class Monogenea; order Mazocraeidea; family Diplozoidae; genus Eudiplozoon; species Eudiplozoon nipponicum. The sequence goes on from JAQBSW010003548.1 coordinate 74,839, forward strand.
AAGGTAGCGGTCTTGATATAAACACCTGACCCATTAATTACTTACATATGTCAGTATAAACTAAGAATTGTATAGTGTAGAAAAGGCAATTCATCCAGTAGACCGGTTTCGTCCTTATTGGGAACTCATCAAGTACTGGCGAGAAAAAAAATTGACTAACCAAGTTACATTAGTTAGTATATAACTGAAAATTGTGTGTAGTGTAGTGTGCGGCAGGATAGCTCAGTGGTTAGAGCACCAGATTCCGAAGCAGACGTGCCCAGGTTCGTATCCTGTCCGCGGCAAATTCTGGCCAGTACTTGATGAGTTCCCAACAAGGACGAAACCGGTCTACTGGATGAATTGCCTTTTCTACACTATACAATTCCTAGTTGATACTGACATATGTAAGTAATTAATGGGTCAGGTGTTTATATCAAGACCGCAACCTTGATTATAATAATCAATTAGGTTTATTTGCATTTGTAAATGAATAAGAGATAATTAAACGGGATATCGCTGCGGAGACTTAGGATTATCCATTACATCTGCTATCGTATGTACACATTTTGAGATCGATATATTCGCATCGTTCTGTTGTATTAGTTACAGCTGTGTGCCGGGAGGAAATACTCAGTAGCAAACTTTTTGAATTAAACATGTCTATAGGAATGTTCTTTCATGTTGCACTACCATGTAAACTTGATTTGGAACATAGATTGCGCTGGTTGGAGCACTATTAGGAAAGACCAGTTTCACATCCTGCTCGCCAGGCAACGGCAAATCTGTCAGCTGTCTGGAATCGCAGGAAGCGAAGGACAATCACCTTTGGTGGATACGAACATTCGCCAAATCAAGTCGCAACGTAGTCTCATGATCCAACGGGCACTTGCATGGGTGAAAATCAACAAAGTTAGCGCCAGACAAATTTCAGCGAAGAGGGCTGGTCAATTCTGTTTTCTTGGCAAACGCATCTCTGGAGTCCGCTGTACGGGAGATCTAGATATCCATTTCTTCGTAATATCCTTATTTCGAAATTTTGCTCATCTGTGATGGATGTTCAGGCTGGAGCAGTTCCTTCCCGATCACGCCTCTTCGATATGTGCTTTTGTGGGAAACTGTTTCCTAATGTTGTCTATACTGTCGCTATTGAACAGAAACGTAAATTTGAAAACTATGTGTAATTCATCGTAAATAGGCAACTGATCTTTGGCGTCTTATCGAATTACTCGGTGTGTGTTTAAGTTAAGCTTGACATGAATTTTAAGGAAGTTTGCGTTTATGATGCACGTAATCCTTTGTCTATTTTACTAGCCGGAGATTGACACCTGTAAGGCAATTTAGAGTGAACTTTAGTGAATGCTTTAAATAAAGACTCTGATTCTGTTCCAGGTTACACACAAATGTTAACTTAATTTTTTGGGGAGATGCTGGTAAAATATGGTGGGACATCAAGAGAAATCTTTTTATCATGGTCAAACTTCAAGATTTTCAATCTCAATACTAGTTCAAATTAATCATGTACTGCGTTTTTACTCAGAATTTCTATGGTACGTTATTGGATTTTTCAACGCAGCTTCGCTGGCTTATTATCAGGCAATGGTGGAATTCACCAGTGTTTCTAATTTTTTAGACTTCCGTCTTTCTTCCAATATTTCCCTTTTATTCTCCAATTTCATTCCTGATTCTTTGATGGAAGTTTCGATGTTTTTGTGGACTTTCATTTATTTGCTCAGAATTAAGTGGGCCACCTTTCTGTATTTTGTTTAGCTGAAATTAGGCTGGATCATAGATTAATAGCCGTATTGTCTCATCGTATTCTCCTTCCAAAGAAATTATATACTGGAGCCTATTTCTGATGTCGCCAGACGTAGTTCTGTGCTGTTATTTAGTTAATTTAGCTCTTCAAAGAATTTTTTTGTAATAGGATGCTTATCTTCGAGGTTTTCATGATTTTGTGCAATTGCACTAATATTTATATTATTATATTTAGGCGATCCGGAAGAAGCGGATGAGGTGGAGCAGGCAATGCAAAAGGTGTCCTCCCAACAATCTGTTCAAAGCCTGTCGGCATCTGGTCAGCTAATACATCTACCTGCTCCTGATATGTCATTGAACTGTTGGATACAATCTCTGGGACCCAATGCATTCAATCAGGTTTGTAATATTTTATGTTCTTTTCTGTTGCAATATGTAAAGTTACCTAGTAAACTGTCTAATCAGTGCGCAGTTGTTGACTCCAGCTTTCCTTATACCTAATTGAAAATTCAAGCTCTTTGTCGGCGAGTGTATGCGTGGGACCTGGGTTCGCAGTAAAAGTTTTGCATTTTGATGATATCGATAAGCATCTTCTAATATTTTTATTTCTCTGTTGCCTAAACGAGATGCCAGAGCCAGCGTTTCTGTGCCCACAGGCCTGTTGACTTTTTCTTTTTTTGGCAACTGATTGCAATTTAAACACCTATCGATCTCTTATTTTCTAATTTTCTCTTAAAAACATCAGCTACCGGAACAATTAAAATACGCATATATCATTCAGCTCTTCTTGTGTAATTTAGCATTCGCAGTTTTCTTGAAAATTAGTTTACGTGTATTTTAACTGCTAAAGAAACGGATAGGCAATGAAATCGCCATTATTCGCCAAGAAATGATTGACGAAACGCATGTAAATACAGAAATTCAAGCTTAACGGTGAGCGGGCTCACTTTTTATACCGGCACAAAGGGATTAAGCCTAATTCTTGAAAAATTGTGATGCTCCAGACGACTGTGAAGGTGACTGATGTTTATATTACCACCACCATTAAGACCGCTGCTTCTCGTACTGATACTGATGCTTCTACTATTACTGTTACTGTTGTAACTACTTTTAATATTATTACTAATTCTAATACTTCTACTAATACAACTACTACGACGACTAATACTAATACTACTGCTTTTATTACTAACACTAATTAAACGACTTCAACAAAAAATACTAATATTACTACTGTTACTACGATTTGCACAACTGCTACAATTACTTCTACTAGTCACTATTAATACTGTTACTACTACTACTACTACTACTAATGTTACTGCTACTATTGATTCTTCTACCACTGCTATTAAATAGCACCGCACTTACATTAAATATTCATGTTCTCAGATAACCATAGATTTAATAGTACTGTATGAACTTCGAATAAACACTAGGACGCTCGTTCGTATTCTGTGTTTAGTTTACGTTAGTTTATGATCTACTTCTTTTGGTCTTCTGGATGTTTGAATCTTTACCAAAACTTTAGCGCCACCAGTATAGCAAAACTAATAAACCTTGCAAACACATCATCACACCAACCGTAAAGTCTAATTTCCAGTGATACACTACTGTCATTATGTGTTCGGCAAACATGAACTTAGCCTTGGCTATGTGAAGTGAATGGTGGCTGATTATGCCGTCTTCTAATAAAAGAGGTTAATTGTCACCACGATACACGCAACAGATTGTGTGATGATTTTCTTGTTGCTCAAGAAGCCTGATCTATCGGGTATGCTGCCAAGGTTCTAATAAATCCGTGTGTGCATGAAATTGATTTACGTATATTTATGTTTTAAGCATGTAAACTAGATAATAGCTTTGGCATCATATTTTAATGGTAACTATCCTTTGTAAGATTGCGGAGTGCCAGCTTTATATGATGAATCTCCGCGATTTGCGTTCGCGGGTTGTCGCTTTGGACTACCAGTTTCATAAAGATCCGATTGATCCCCATTTCCAAATACGCATCTGTTTCGTCTTCGATCAGGCTGGATGCTTCTGAGTTTGGAAATAGAATTTATTTTGTCTTTAATTCGGAAATCCTTCTTTTTTCGGCTTTATTGCGTGTTCGTCCCTTTCTTCCAAAGGCTTCAACATCGTTCATACTAACCACTGGAAATGAGGTGCTTTCTAATCTTCGTTGACTGGCGACGTTTCAGGTTAGTTTTTCTCAAACCATCCTCAGGCCTCTAGTCACACTTTCACAGTAAGATTCTCACATTAGCGACTTCGAAGCCACCTCTTTATATATGATATACTTCTAACTCGTAACAGTTACCATCACTATAGTTTTGAAGATAAGGTAAATTTTGTCAAAAAAAGGAATATCAACCATTCTGAACACATTTGGAGATTACTTCTGACCCTATAGAAAACATTTTGTTTTAGGTTAACAACTTGTAATGCATATTTCATATATAATAATTCTCCCTATTCAACAACATGTATGTTTCATTGAATGGCGTCCTGATTACCATGAAATTTGATAACCGCTGTTGATCGAGTTCAGGGTATAGGGCTTTGCTGTTATTCTTAATTTTGATAAAATTTAGCCTATCTACAAAATCATAGTGGTACTACCCTTCACTGGATAGCTATGTAATTTATTTTGGAAGTTGACTTTGAAGCCACTTTCTTTAAGACTTCATATGAAGTTTATTTGTACTTTGCTTTAATATAAATATGTATATGTGTATCAAGTCACATCTATTGACAAATTTTATAGTTTGTTCGGTATGTAGAACTTACCTCTACCGGTGAGTCGCCAGTAAGCACGAAACGCATGAGATTATGCCTTTGAAATATCCTTTTGATTACATTTGAACTAATTTCATACTCGATACGCAATACCTGATGCACAATTGCACATATGTACACATATGTGAGTTCTTCATAATCAAGAGTACATATATATGATATATTTTATTGAATGGTGTCTTGAGTGCCACGAAAACGGGATAATTGTTGTCGATGATGGCCAGGGTATAAGGCTTTCCCGGAGTATCAGGTTTTCAGAATGGTTGCTGTTCTCGATTTTTATGAGTTAACCTATTTCCAAAACTATAAGTGCGGTATTCATTACTTGCTCGGTAAATAATATTACGATTTGGTTTTCTTTTCGTTTTTCTATAGATTTAATATAAATTTGACTCTTACTGATTTAATACTCATAAATATAGAAGATCGCACATTACAAAATCCTACATTTCCTAACAAAATTTATACTGGATTAGGAGCATAGTGCTCACATCTTCTGATGATTTGCTAGTAGGTACGAAACGCATGTGTATATGAGATGATATCTTTTGTTTATGTTGACTTTGGCATTTCATCCTCTGCTAGGTTTGCAATACTTAAAATATAACTTTAAAAAATTATGCACTGTTTGTTTCTTTCCGACAAAATATCTATAAATTTTTTTGCCATTTTACTTTTAATAATAACGCCCCTGAGTTGGGAAATCGAATTTATTTTGTCTTTAATTCGGGTTGACCAAGCAACAAGTGTCCTCATATAGGACCAGAAGGGCATTCCAAAATCAGCGTGTGCATACAGTTCATGTCGGATGTTGTGCTAGTTCTTACTGATAGGTCACCAGTAAACATGAATCGCGTACCTAAATAAGAATACAACCAGTGTTAATGTTGAAGTTGACAATTCCTTCTTGATCTATGTAATCTATTTTGTTACTGGTTACGCTGTCTAATCCGTATATGCATTTATTGGTTTAACGCGAACTGTATAGTACCAATTACGAAATAAATAAGACAACTCTTTAGGCATAAATAAACATTTATACTGTTTCCAGCAGCTATTTATAATTTCCTTTTGAAATTCTTTGTGGAAGATTTATCATTTACTATAATCAAGGTTGCCAAGTTGATATAAACATCTTACCCATTAAGTTCTTACATATGCTAGTATAAACTAAGAATTTTATATTGTAGAAAAGGAAACTCATCCAGTAGACCGGTTTACTCCTTATTTGAAACTCGTCATGTACTGGCCAGAATTTGCCATTAACAGGGCTCGAACCTGGGCACGTCTACTTCAGAATCTGGTGCTCTTACCACTGGGCCACCCAGCTGCACACCACACACAATTTTCAGCAATATACTAAATAATGGACATCCATTAGTTTTTTCCCCTTTTAGGTGGAGCTCAAATGGCATCCATTTATAACCAAAGTTCCAACCAACCATTCCCAACCTGTTATTACTGAACAGACACCACACTAGATGGGGAAATGGTATTGAAGTGAACATTTGTGTGATTAAACGAACATTGGTTGCGCGGGCGGTAATAACAATTATTATAATCAAGGTTTCGATCTTGATATGAGCACCTGGCATTAATTACTTACATATGTCAGTGTAAACTAAAAATTGTATAATGTAGAAAAGGCATTTCATCCAGTAGACCGTTTTCGTCCTTATTGATTATAGTAAATGTTATCACCGCCTGCGCAAGCAATGTTCGTTTAATTATAAAATTGTTCATTTCAATACACCTTTCCAATCTAGTGTGGTGTCTGTTCAGTAATGACAGATTTGGGATGGTTAATTGGAACTTTGGGTCTAAATGGATGTCATATGAGCTCCACCTAAAAGGGAAAAAAACTAACCGAGTTACATTAGTTAGTATATGACTGAAAATTGTGTGTAGTGTGCGGCAGGATGGCTCAGTGGTTAGAGCACCAGATTCCGAAGCAGACGTGTCCAGGTTCGAGCTCTGTCCGCGGCAAATTCTGGCCAGTACATGATGAGTTCCCAATAAGGACGAAACCGGTCTACTGGATGAATTGCATTTACTACACTATACAATTCTTAGTTTATACTGACATATGTAAGTAATTAATGGGTCAGGTGCTTATATCAAGATCGCAACCTTGATTAT